>CALSBV010010743.1:330921-360321 GCA_943590825.1 Bovichtus diacanthus
ATCGTTGCCCACGTGTGCGTTGAAGTCTCCCAGTAGAACTATGGAGTTTTCTTAAATAATCCCCATTTATTGACGGTTTGACGAGCTCCCTGTATCAACAAAGCAGTGCCAATGTGTTCTAAAAACCCTCCGCGCCCCCGAGTTGTCATGCAGTACACTTGAATACACACATGTATATGTTTTGACACCCACATACAAAGGTGGAGATTTTCCCTTTAAACACTCAGGACCACATGAGTGTGTGTTGGGATAGAGCCTACCTGTCGCGCATGCTCAGTCACCCACTCCTTGTCCACAGAATTTCCAGATGCTGCAACGATCTCCTCCCTTTGGGGCGTCCGGGTTGCTGTGACGACAAAATCCCTTTGGCTTGAGCTCTGAAATGCGCAGTCATTCATATGGATTACCGTCCCATCACTCCACATGCAATACATACTCTTCCACTCCATATCATGAGCTACAACACTCCAATGCATCCAACAAAACCTACACACTAGTTGACAGACGTATAAATGTTCTACAGCTTGTATGGTATTGTCTTGTGTTTCAGGTGAAATGGCTATTTTCTCGTTGTTATTATTACCAGAAAGGGACTGCAGTGAGAGACATCAAACTGTTACAGCTCGTCTTATGCTATACTATATGATTGTGTATAACCCATAGACTGTATAGAGGTGTAACCTTACCTGTCCAATAAGCAGGCCTGTGACTGCAGCTGACTGTCGTTCACACAGTTTAGACAGATATCCCTCCACAGCGTCTTCTACTATATAACTACGACCCATACTGCCTAAGGGGAGTGTGGAAAGAGATGGAGAGGTGATGCACAATCAGTTGTTTCTTTAACAGAAAGTGCTGGGAGAGGAAGACGTGGGAGAACAGAGCACGGCGAGACAAGGGAACACTTGACCTAAGCTTGACGTTTAGTGTTATATACAACAACAAAATAACGTCATTAAACCACGCGCGACTTAAGTTCGACGTTGAGTCTTATGGCAAAGAGCTGTATGCTGCTCTAACTCTGCTAACCGATATTTATGTGCTACATCAGGCTAATGTTGCTTGGTTACAATTGAACTGTTCGTACAGCTTGGATATTAAGTGCCTATCCACGTGCCGTGTGGGGAAATACCTGTCAGAAGCAAGACAGTGGGGAAAGTATGAACCAGAAGGCAGGATACTCGCTATTAACTAAGACAGCGGGCAGTGGTTCGTCAGCAGAGCAGAAAACTCAATTTACCACTTTGCGTTGCGCAGTGACGTATTTCCGTCGCACGGCTCTGTCGTCGCGGGTTAGTGGAGGTCAAAAAATGGTCAAGTTACACAATGAAACGGAACATTGTTCATTTTTCTTCAAGATAAAACTTCTAACGGAACCCTAGACACCACAACTAGGTGTTAGTTTCAGACACTGAATGCATTACTTCGGCTGCAATTCAACTATGGATGTACTATGATGACGACTTTTACATTTTAAAGTGCAGTTAACTTGTAAAGGCATTTAACTAAATTATTACACCGAGAATAAACGTAGTGTAGCTGTTCATATCAATGAAACTAGCAATGTTTTACTCCTGTGTGTGATGCAATTACAGTGTTTATGTCAAGGCTTCCTGTCTGACAGCTATCATGTAAAGGTTTTCAATACACCGAATTAAGTTCCACAGAAGAAAAAAAGCATTTTTGACTTCTTCAGTCAGTGCAAATCATAGGTGGAAATCGTAGACTATATATGGTGCACATCCGACATGGCATCATAGGTACAGTCACAGTCTCATACAGTCTTTGGTCACACTAGGCTTGATTGTCAATGGGTGCTTTATTTTGAAAGCTTGGAGAGGATATCCTGCTTTTGTACGAGTGTGGCTTGACACTTTTTTGGTTAGATCAGCGGGTTTCTGGACAGTACAACATTAATTTCGCCAGCGTTTGGTTTCCATTTACTGTTTTTTTTCAGGGGGATAGGTGGAGATACGTGGAGATGGCGGCCGTCCTGCTGCAGGTCCTGGAGCGGACGGAGTTGAATAAACTCCCGAAAGGCGCCCAGAACAAGCTCGAGAAGTTTGTAACAGAGCTCCAACATGCTAACGAGGCGCTCAGGACGCAGCACGAGCGGCTCAAAGCAGACAGTGGTAGGTAGATTAAGTAGAAAGTAGTTCGTTGATTAGCATGTAAGATGTGATAGAGACCTCGTGCAAAGCGCCAGTATGCTATGAAGCTGTCTTCTGGTCAATCCGGCAAAAGAAAGTCAATGTTGTGTGTCATCCACAATGCTAACTAACGTTAGCGACAACGAGCTAACTTTGGCGGAAGATAATTAACGTTATGCTCACAGTTCTTAAACGTGACATTTTATTCAAGCAATTACTTTATGATGTGTTGACTTCATGCCGACTTTAAGAACAATTCCCAAATATTTGTTTATGGTCTGCTGTGTCCACATATTTGCTATCAACCGAGTGAACATTACACCACCATATATTCAAGTGAAGTTTGACATGGCACTGTTTCTTCCTCTGGCTTACTTAAAAGCAGCTCAACTGAGTTCACAATTATGAATTCTGTATTCATTCTGATTTTTAAAACATTTTTAAACATGGTTTTCCAACGAATCACAATAACATACTATAAATTACACCACGGTTCCATTGAGAATTGTCAACTTGAGTAGGCTGATAAGAAACGATATAATATAATGGTATTTAAGGTTCAAAACCTGCAGTTTCCTGTATACGATTTCTGAATATATATTATATATAAATAATAACTTATTTATCAATATTTATTTGTACTTCATGTGGCACACAATGATGTTAGTTTAATAAAGCTAATTAGATACTGATAAAATCTGTTGCTGCTTCAAACTGTAGGCGTCCAACATACAGTAGTGAAAGGTTGCTTAAAACTACATTTGTCTGCGTGGTGTAGGTTATTATGTTGTATGACATGCGCGCTCATGTATTCCTGTTGAATGATCTCTGCCCCTACAGAACAGCAGTACTTTGACATTGAAAAGAGACTGGCAGAGAGTCAGGAACAGATCCTGTCTGCCACCAAAGACCTGCAGACACTCAAGGAGGAAAATGAGAAACTCAGTGAGTTTTCACACACATACTACTAACACACACACACGCACACACACACACACACACACACACATATCCTTACCGTCGACTATTGAGGCATCAGTGCTTCAAGTGCACAGTTGCCACGTCAATCGCACTTTGCTCGTCAGTGTGAGCAGTGTCTTATTCTCTGTGTGCAGATGAAGAGCTGAGCACTCTGAAGGGAATAGAGGGAGAGACCCCTGAAGTTAAACCACCACAACAGGTATACATGCACATGTACATAATGAATATGTGTGATGTTCTGTTATTCTTTAGGTTGTGACGATGCTTATGGAATACTGCACCCAAAAAGTATGTTTATTATTGTCCTGTTGATGACATTAGTCTGCAGTCACTGTCAATGTTTCAGAAATAGCCACTGGTTTTGGTTGTTTAAAAAAAAAAAAGATGAAGAGATTATGACAAGTATGCACTTGATTGCATTTTAATTTCAGAAGGTCAGTAATGTAGAAGAAGCATTTTAGTAAATTATGCTGAATTTTGGTTTGTCATTTGACCGGATTATGTTGAAAGTAAAAAAACGGTATTACATGGTGTCAGTGGCTTTGGATTTTGTCATGTGCGTTTTTTTTGTCTGATTAGTAAATAGCAAATTTTTTCCCCCCATAAAATCACTTAATCTCTCAAATGTGGTGAGCAGATTCTCTGATGCGGGAATTATTAATGTTGCTCACAGAAAATTATCTTGATGAGTCTATTCAACAGTGAGTTATTTAAAAATGTTGTACAAAGCCTGGATAAGTATTCAAATACGGTATGTAATGTGTGTTTGTGCGTGTGTGTGGCTACAGCAAACCAAGGCCAAGTATGAGATCGAGGCAGAGAAGAGAGAGCTGGCGAGGCTGCTGGAGAAGAGAACACAGGAGGTGGAGAACCTCTCTGGTAAGAGATAAGCTTTAACAAACAAACCTGAATAGATTGTTTGTTTGTTCATACTGCATATTATGTTTCCATGAGAACATGTGTCAAGTCAGTTTTAATAATATTGCCCAATATCATAAATCATAACTCTCCTGAAGGTGCTTTACAATCTGTACAGCAGACAACATCCTCTATCAGTAGACCCTCAATTCGGAGAAGGAGTTCCATTTTAAGTTTTTCGCGTTAATGTTTTGTGTGTGTGTGTGTTTGTGCGTTTGCAGAGGATGTAAAGCGTCTGAATGAGAAGCTGACAGAGACCAGCAAAGTGAAGACGGAGCTGCAGCTCAAGCTGGATGGTATACAGTCATCTGAGGCTTCTGTACAGGTACGCACTAGACATCATGGAAACCCCGACAGCTCACTGTTAAAACTCATGGGGAAGTGTATTAAGCCGCAGCTTTTCCAATAACCACTAGAGGCTGGATCCAAGAAAAACTCTTGATAGCGAAGTAATGGGTTAAAAACAACAACAACAAAAACACACAAATCCTCTTGAATTACAAAGCAAGTTATGTTTTCCGCCAGAAATGACATTCTTAATAGCTAATGCCGCTCCGATGTTTGTATGCATTTTGTTGGCTAATCCTTCGGTGTTCCTGCTATTAATGGTACTGTATATTAGAATTTCCACTTAGTATGATCACCAGTATGATAATAACATCCAAAACATAAGATCCACTCTCTTGGTGTCCAGGTTTGAACCAAGATCCATTGGTCACAAATCTTCAGTACACCACTGATTGTTGCACATAATTCTAGAGAAATGCCGACCACAAAGCTCAGACTGTTAATGTGCTTTTTGTGATTGTATGTTGTAGCACCGAGAGAAGCGTATGGAGCAGGAGAAAGAGTTACAGGAGAAGAAAATCGAGTGGTTAACTGAACAACTGAAGACCAAAACTGAAGAACTGCTGAACACCAACAGAGAGAAAGGCAAAGAGATACTGCAGCTACAGGGTGGTCTGAAGAACAGCAAGGAGCAGGTAACACACAGAATACACTTATATATATGGAGCTCCTATACAACCAGTGACCTTAAAATATAATACAAATACAGAGTTAAATGTGTCAGTATGCGTGCTGTCCTCCATGTAAACGTAGCCTGTTGGACAGAATAGGAGAGAGTCAGATGTCTGGCTTAAATTCATTCTTTAGGGGTTTAAAAACTCTTTTTGAGAATCTGTTAAGTCAAACCAGTTCACTTGTTGTATTTAGAATCGTCTTTATCAGAATCCAGTTTATTGTCTATTAGGATTTTACATATAAGGAATTTGCTTTCGTGTATTGGTGCATAACATAAAAATAGTAAGAGAAATAAAAAATAAAAGCAAGTATTGCAAAAATCAAGAAGCGTAAATATAAAATGGAAGAAAGAAAAAAAAAAATTATGTAAAAATATGTACAAGAAACATGTATACCATAAAAGAAAAGTACAAAATGACAATTAAAATATGGACAATATATCTTAAAAAAATATATAAAAAAAAAAAAAAATGGATGAGCTGTGCAGTTTTTAGAAGTAGTACTTTTGTGAAGAAATATGCAAAAATTGTCCAAGGAATGTGCGATGGTTCACTATACGAAGTATAAAAGTATATTCCTAAATGTAAGGGATAAAACCATTGCAGGAAGAAAACCTATTGGAAGGTCACAGGTCATCCTTAAACTGCCCCACAGAGAGCCGTTATTTGTTCCAGCCAGTCTAGCATCTGACGTGGCAGACAACAGGAAATCTTTTTTAACGTTCGCTACTGGGCTTTCTGCCCTGTGTTGTCAGGTTTCTCTGAAATGTCTGATGACGCATGGCGTCCTATCCACAAGGACTTTTGAAACAACTTTTCTCTTCAACAGGTGACCAGGCTGGAAAGACAGCTGAGCTCTCTGAAGCAGACCAGTGAGAGCCAGGGCAAAAGAGCCGAAGACCTCAACAGCAAACTGAAACAGGTAATGTAAACGCACCAGCGTCGTCGTCCGCTAAGAATTTCATGGAAAGACGAGTTTTAAGATTGACATATTTGCATCTGTATAGGATGGTTGTACTCGGCTGTATAAGATAAGACCCTCCGGCCCTCAAGCAATGTAGCATGTCCCAGCATGTGACCTTACAGAAGTCACAGACTTTGGAATAACTTTCCTTCATGTGTCAGAGACGCAGAGTTCGTGAATTTGCTTCATTTTTTTTTTTAAAGCACAACAACAGATGCCATGTTTTGTTTGGAACAAAGAGTAATATATTTTTAATATGTACAAAAAAAAGGAAATGTGTTGTTGTGTAAACAAAAAAAAAAAACATGGTTAAAATTGTGCAGGCCATGTAACCTTAAAATACATGCAGGATTGTAATTAAATGTGGAGTTAACTGTATGTTCTTCCTTTTTGTTTTCACTGATAACCATTCCATCTGTACTGAGATGAATTCAGCCAGCCTAGCCTTGTGGTAATAAAAGGAACTTGATGTATACATATGTAATGTTTATTGTTTATGGTGTGTATGTCTCTCCAGTCTAAAGACGAGCTGAGTGCCATGGAGGAGAAATACCGCAATGAGCTCAACGCTCAGGTCAAGTTGTCTTCCCTCTACAAGGTGAGTGGCTGCAGGGCCTCCTGAGATAAAAAATAGTCTTAACATTTTTAACTTATTTGAAATGTTGTACTGTCATGTTATTCCTTGCATATAGTCATTATGTGATGTCTTTGTTGTCCCTGTAGGGTTCAGCAGCAGACATGGAGACAAAAAAATCAAGAACTGAACAGAGCCGTGCAAGAGCTCAGCAAGCTGTTTAAAGAAACCGGGGAAGGTATCGCATCAGGTTTTAGTTGTCTTCCAGAAAAGTCTTGTAACCTGCAAGTTGTATGTAAATCCATGTGATAAAATGAACCACCGTTTTGTCCTGGGTACTTTTTATTTATTTTAGTTTGACACAGAATTTCTAAATGGCCTGTAGAACTATGAGGCTTATAATAAAAAGCCATTCTGAATCTCAAGCGTAGAATTATTAATGATGAGGTGTGATTAATGTCACTGTCTGTCTTTGCAGCCAATAAGGCTCTGGAAAAGAAGGTGTCGGAGGGAGAAGAACTAAAGACACGGCTTGAGGCAGAGCTAAGAGAGAAGGTGAAGAAAATGGAGAAAGAGCTAGAAAATGCCACGATGAAAGCTGCTGGAAAACACTGCTGTAAGAACACACACACACACACACTTCTATCTATCTGTCATACTTAGGTGTTTTTCCTGTGCAAAGAGCCATTTACACAGTGTCGTGTGTACATGAGTGCATTGTGTGTGTGTACGAGTATGTGCCTTTTTATTGATGTGTGTGTTGTGCTCCAGGTGTGCCCTCTCTGACTGACGAGCAGTTGGACGCCATGTGTCCATCAGCAGCTGCCATCGCTGCCATCGTCAAGCCCGGCATGAAGTTCTTTGATGTGAGTTTAATGGGACATACTGGGGCTAGATGACATGTTGGAACTCGTATCAGTAGTATGTTAAATGTATGCATAATAATCTATGTAGTAATCGCATTGATATTTACTTACAATAAACTGTGTTACATGGTTTTACGCTGTGTGAGACAAAACAGTTTTAAAACTCATTTAATTAACACATTAGTAAGTCATATTACCGAGCTGGCTTTAACGCATCTGGCAGCAATCAAACCTACTTAAACATAACCCCGATTAAATGTCTTATTTTATACCATATTGTTGCATCATCAACCCATGTTGTAACTACATATGGTATAACACGTATTTAAGTTAGTGGTTATATAAACATGTAACCAGTAGAATAAGGGCTGTGTCTTTGCTGGTGTAACGCTGCTTCACACCAGTTGGATTCCTTTTCTCTTTTCTTATCATACATTTTATTTACTACATACCCACAAAATGATCATTTATATATTAATTACTCACCCTGTGTTACCTTGAATTCTTTAAGAAAACTGAGAAAAGTCTTGATGAATTGAAGTAAATGTTCAACAGCAGCAAAACTACATCAAAACATCTGTTTACAAACTCCCACACAACTCGTGCAGAATAATCCAAGTCTCATTTAATTTGTATGATCACTACTACACATGCATTTTCACTAAAACCTTACTATTTAAAGCACTTCAGACTTGCACGGATGAGTAGCGCATGTGAGACTGTTCATGTGGAAATGTTTTAAATAGTGAGGTTTATTGAAAAAGTCATGTGGTAGGGATCGTACGACTGGATGAATGAGACGTGGACTATACTGCACGAGCTGTGTGAGAGTTTGTAAACGGATGTTTTGATACAGTAAAGAAAATTGGATAACATTTCCAATGACATGAAGGCACAATCAACTGTAATTTACATATTGCAATGTTTTAGAGACATTCAAGGGAGCCATAGGTATGTTATTAAAATCAACTTACTGTGAATTGAAAGTAGATTGAGATTCATCCATAACACTAAACGGTCCACTGAAATAGTCAGCGATACTATGACACACACTATGGTTTTGTGTGTTAAGTATTTATTCTTTCTCTTCTGTGCCTGTGTTTAGCTGTATAATGCTTATGCAGAGTGTCAGACGCATCTTCAGCTGGAGAAGCAGGAGAGCAGGAGAGTGAGCAGAGTTCTGGATGAGATCGTCCAGGAGGTTGAGTCCAAGGCTCCTGTCCTCAAGCGGCAGAGAGAGGAGTACGAGAGCATGCAGAGATCCATGGCCTCCCTGTGCAACAAGCTGGAACAGGCTCGAACGGTCGGGGATACGTTTCTACTGTATTTGTCAAAGTTTACACTGTAATGTGTTATCAAGCACATTTACCCTTTTGACGTCCAGATAACAACATATTCTGTCGAGTTTTTAACGTGCGCTTTGCTTTCTCTTTGTCATTAGGAGATCTACTCTTTGCAGAAAGAGAAAGAGGAGGCCAAGCAGCGCTGTGATGCCATGGAGAGAGACAAACTGAGGACAGAGAGACAGCTAGAGGATACATCAGCACAGGTACACACACACACACACACACACACACACACACACACACACACACACACTTCAAAGAAATCTAAGTGCAGTTAAATGAATCTGTTTTGATCCACATTCCTAATTCTGTCAATGTGATTATTGAACGCCGCAGTCTATTTAGTAGGAAAATATACTATGACTGCATTGGCCAACACATCAGCTCTAATTTGATGGAATTCTTTAGCTTTATCTTATCAAATCATTTTACAATCATGTGAACAGAGTATTGATAAAATATTTTCTTCCTGTGATAAAAATACAGAACTAGAAGGGTGAGCGCCACCCCCCTGATTCGCATCTGCTCCAAAATTGGTTGGGTTCGTCACTTGGCACATGCCACACCCTTCCGCCAACTTTCATGCAATTCGGCCCTGTATTTTTATCAGTAACCGAAAACATAACCTCCTGGCCGGAGGTAACACAGGAGATCTCTGCTGATTGGTGCTTTCATTCATTAATGTGTCTCTTGTCCAGGTGTGTACTCTTCTGGTGGAGCTGGAGGAAGCCAGAGGTAATAAGGTGACTAAGGACGACGGCAGCTCTGCCAACATATCCAGCACCTCTGAGGTCATCGGTCCACACCAGCTGTCCTTCCGCAGTGTGGAGCAGCTGCAGAGGCAGAACCAAAGCCTGCTGGGTAGGACGAGGGAGCTGGAGGAGGAAAAGGACAGACAGATGGGCCAAGTGACATCTGCACGGTAATAAGTACTATTACTGTTTTTTCTGCTGAAACAGCAGCTGACTGCACTAGTAGAATACTTTTTTGCCCAAAGCAACGTACAATTGACGTAAAATCCCAGGCCGTAGATCAGGGAGAAGTCTTTATCTACTGGGGCTGCAACACTCACTTCCACCTAACACAAGTGCCACGAGGTTGCAGGTAACATGAAGTAAGATCGGTGATAAGTGAGTAGGAAATAAGAATTTTTTTTCTACGTTTTTAGCTTTCAATTAGGATAGAGAGTGCCCAAGAGCATGGTCGGTGAGTTGGTACTCTGAGGAGGTAGTTCTATACTACACCAATTAAACACTAAATCAACAACAAAATCACAGATATTATGAATCTCTTACTGACCTAAATTTACTAATATGACTTTTTTTAAATAATTTTTTTAATTAAATGTCAATAAACTGACATTAGCTACAACTACCAGTGACCTCTTACCAGAAGTTCAAAAAAATCAGCCCAGTATCTTAAAAACTGCTCATAATTTATTTAAATCGGTGAAACATATCAGAAGTGAGCCAACATGAGTATCTGTTCATGTTCAGCTGTGTATTCCTGCCATGGATCAGGTGAAACAGACCATTGGTGAGCAGTGATGCCGTTTTGAAATGTTTTTTTAAACCTTAGCTTCGTCTCTCTGGTTCCCTTCAGTGTGTCAGAGTTGGAGGCCAGCGTGGATAAGCTTCAGAAGGAGGTGGAGCAGCTGAGGGAGCAGAGGAACCAGCAAAAACAGCTGGCTGACTCCAGCGGCAGACAGAGAGACATGTACAAGGCCCTGCTGACACAGAGCACTGGCTTCAGCCTGCCCCTTCAAGGTCACATGAAGATACTAACACATATTGGCCTTTTTTGAACATTCAGTGTAATGGAGTTTGTGGAATGAGATCATGTGTGTCTGCAGGTCTGGATTCTTCATCCCAGCTTGCCCCTGTTAGGCTGCCAGTCGCAGCTACTCGCTCTACTCCTCAGAGAGCTGCTGCCGCTGAGTCAGCACAAACTGCTCAGACTAAAGCTGCTTTAAAACAGGTACGTACAAACACCTGCACACACTTGCGTCTCCGCATCTTCATACGAAGACATTTTCAAATCCAGTTGCTGTTCTCACAGGATGTGTTTTTGTTTGTGCTTCTCCAGCTGAATGACGCCTTCACGCTGTATAAGAAGGAGAAGGCAGAGAACGACAGGATGTTGGACGAAACAAACGACAGGCTGCAGAGACAGCTGACAGACCTGCGCTCCAGCCACGCCAAGCTCACCTCTCAACTGGAGTTCAGCAGCAAGAGGTTTGCCAAGTCCAGTGCTGCTGCTGCACCTGCCTTATATCTCAGCTCTTGGAGTGATTTTTTTTATGCAGCGTTTGTCTCTGTGTATGTCAGGTACGAGATGCTGCAGGAGACTGTATCAGCCTACCGCAGAGAGATCGCTGCCCTACAGGATAGGAACCAAAAAATGGCAGCTACGGCCCAACGACATGAGCAAATCATACACACCATGAGCCAGGACCTGAGACATGCTAACGAAAAACTGGCGCTGGAAGAGGTAGGAAGAAAAGAAGCGTCTTTATCTTGGGGATAGATATGACACTGGATGTGTAACCGTCTCACAGTGCAGTTGAAAGGGGTTAAAAGTTAGGTCTAAAGTCACTTTCCCACTGGACTTAAAACCCACTAACACCAGGATTTTGTCAGCATCAGCATTCATTCCCAGGACAAATGACTCTGCAGTAGTTGCGGTATTTATCGGCTCCAGCTCCGATCGGCAGTGATGGAAATGTGACGTCCTGATGGACATTTAGCAAGGATTTGGACAATAATTATAATTTATTAACGTACAAAACATAATTAATGAATTAACATTAATATGCTTTCCTCAGCCTCAGAAACACTTCATTCAAATTCGACATAAACAAAATAAAACTCAACGTCTTTTTTTTAGTCTTTCACCTACTCTAGTTTGAGAGTTTGACAAAGAGACTGAATAAGTAACGGATATAAAAAAGTAAGTAACCACCGTGACATTTTCACTGTTTACTGACCCTGCTTTCCAGCACATCCGCAACGTCAAGACCGCAAGGAATACAAACGGAAAGCCGTACTCGTCTACGAGCAATAGGAAAGAAGTCTATTGCATATTTTAGTGGGTTTTCCCATTTTTATAAAAAAAAACTTAAAAAACTAATCCGTACTAATTTTGGTGGGAAAAGGGAATAAGAAAGGTGAAATCAGATATCATAAATAGAATTTTGCAGTAATGAAGCATTGGCCGCTATAGTAAAGTCTGAATTAAAAATTGAGAGACTGCTATATGAAAATCTGTTTGGCATCTACAAACCCCTTTTTAAGTGAAAAACCACCCCCTAAACTGATCATATGTCCCTCGCCCTGTGAACTAACCAGTGTACAAAATGTAGTTCAGATCCAATCATAACCATCTGCTCTCTTGTGGGATGTAGTAACTACCAAAGAAATACATTTTAACTGCCTTTTTAAAAATTCTTCTTTTTCATCCATTTCCCCCTCCATGTCTACAGGTGCGCGTCGAGAACTTGACTAAAGAGAAAGACATGGTGAGACAAGCAGAGGTTCGACTCAGTCGAGAGAAGGAAGCCATGCTGGCTGAGCAGCGTAACCAGAACCTGCTGCTCACCAACCTCAAGACCATACAGGTACCATAACATGCAACATTGTTTTTATTCTCAGGTGAACAATTCAAACATCTCACCAGGCCTCCCTTCAGGAAGCAAGAGTTCTACTGTAATGCAGTAACAGTATAGTCATTTATTTATTTATTTTTAATATATATTCTTGTTTACTGGCAGAAAGTGTCATGAAGTTGCAATTCTTTCATCAACACTTCCATAAATAGCATCATGACTAGATTTAACACAATCAAAGGTGAACTGGATTTTCTGTGTCATCTCATTGCAGCCACTATGATTCAGGATTTGACAGTAGTGTCAATCTATGCTGCTGCAACCAAACAGTCAGGTCAACATTCCATTAACTTTTTTCCTTTTCGTCCTCCTGTCTCCTTTTGATTTAGTTGACTATGGAGCGTACAGAGACGGAGACTCGCCAGCGGCTGAACAGCAAGATAGAGAATCTGGAGGCAGAACTGGCTTCAATGAAGACCAGGCAGGACCAGGAAGTAGCTCAAAGACACACGCTTGGGCGCACCATGGATGTATGTGTATATGTGTATGTGTGTGTGTGTGTGTGTGTGTGTGTGTGTGTGTGTGTGTGTGTGTGTGTGTGTGTGTGTGTGTGTGTGTGTGTGTGTGTGTGTGTGTGTGTGTGTGTGTGTGTGTGTGTGTGTGTGTGTGTGTGTGTGATTTATTTTGGATAAAGGGTTTGTTTTATATGTGAAGAGCAAAACGCTGTACAATGTTCAACCAGACTGACGATGGAAGTCCCTCTGAGCAACAGTTGAATAAGAATAGAAGAAATCAGCAGACATTGGTAAAATAAACTGGAAGGTTAGCATCAAAATGTGTGCAGATTTAAAGGGATAGTTTGGATGTTTTGAAGTGGGGTTGTATGAGGTAGTTATGTATAGTGGGTGCATTACCTACAGTAGATGGCACGACCCATATTTGGAGAAACAGACAGGAGTTACATGTGAGGGGGGCCGCACAAAAAGCAATATCAGTTTAAGTTTACACTATTTAGAATGTTACTGTGTGACCTTGGGATTTTTAAAGGGTTAATTCGGAATCACCAAAGTCACACAATAACAGAAATAAACTAACTAATTGTTGGACACAGCATGTAATCTGGTCTTGTTCCTCCTTCCTCACCTCCTCGGCAGGCTCAGTTGTTAGAAGCTAAGAAACAGCTAGAGACCCAGAACACCTTGCAGCAGAAGACCAGAGAGTTGTTGCGCAGCGCCGAACAGCAGGTGGCAGCACTGAAAGCTCAGCTGGCTTCTGCTTCATCCTCTGAGGCTGTCGCCACCTCCAGCAGCACAAGCACCCCAGCTACCAGAGCTGCAGGCCTCCGAGCACCACTGAGAGGTAAACGGCAGCACTCTTTAATGAAGGGCCATATTTGTAGTGTGTGGACAGTTAATAGGAGCTTCAAAAAGTGTCTGAACAATGGATCAGACTTCTAAAAACGGTAATGCTCTAACTGTCACTTTGAGTGTTAAACATTGTTTTTTCATGCACTGGTCAATCTTGAGATTTGTTTTCTGTTTTCTCAAGATGAGTTTATCTTATATCCAGAAATCTCCTCTTCAGTAGCGCCTTACTTACACCAAACTTTCCTGTTTCATTTCTCTCGACCAAACCAAGGGGTTTGTTCATATATCGTTCAAAGCCTGATTTATAGAACATTTTATTCTTAAAAACATGACTTAAATGATTTCCTTTTTTTTTAATGGCTATTGACAGTATTTTCTGATTTATGGTGTGATACAAAGTGATATCTCAAATTCCCTCTGTAAAAACCTTTTGACTCTAATGTGTCACAAGATGAAGCAAGAATTTTGAACCTGGCTTTATCCAATGTTCACATTTCTGTTCAGGAAATGTATCCACATTAGCAAATATTTAATTAGAGAATGCCTTATTTGCATTTAAACAAACTAATACAAAAAAATATTTTCATAATGTAAGTACCCAACTGGGGAAGTTTCATGGTGATATCTATTGGTTACACTTTTTACCCAATTCACCTGGAGTGTCTTGTCGGCTTTTTTTTTTTTTGTCTCCGTGTACCCTCAGTACGCTCTCCAGTGCCAGCAGCCTCGCAGCAGCTCAGCCAATCGGAGCAGGAGATTGCAGAGGTGAAAAGTCTCCTGCGTACTGCCGAGGAACAAAACGGTGAACTAGCAGAGCAGCTAAAGAATGCTAATGCTACTGTCGAGCAGTACAGGGCTGTGGTACTGACTCTGGAAGACAGCCTGAAGAAGGAAAAGGAGGTATAACTCTTTATTGTGCTCGGTAATTCAACATCACACTGTGTTCTTCTCGATCTTCTTCTTCTCCTCATACACACCTGTCCACTGTCTAAACTGACCCTCCTCCATTCTTTAGTCTCGCTCTCCTCTGGAGCTCCGGCTGAAAGAGTCCGAGGAGGTGCAGAAGCAGCTGGAGAAGGCGATTTTAGAGGCGGAGAAAATTAAGCAGCAGGAAAGGGAAGAGAGAAGAAAGGCTGTGGATGCTGTGGAAAAACAAGTAAGCCTGTTGCACACAGTTACGCAAGTGTTAGTAACAACGTACCAGATGAACATGTGTAACGTGAGATGCGTCGCTCGTAGTGATGAACCTACAGAGAATTATGACAGAGTTTTAGAGTGTCGAGTCATTTTTCAATTTCAGTTGCACTTGAATAGTGATGCGACGATATAGGAAACACTCGGAATAAGTCGATCGTGGTGAATTTCCATTATCGTGATAATCGTGAATATCCTCATTAGTGACTTGGAAAAAGCTGTCTAGCACACTCTCATGGAAGTAGAAAATGTATTATGATTTATGATTACCTTATTTAAGATTATTTATTTCAAATTTTTTTTAACTAAACGGGGTGTTGACAAAATAAGATGTGATCCATCTGTGATGCAATATAAACATTTGTTTCTTAGCAAAATGTAAGGTAAAGTGATTCCACTATGTTTAACTCCCATTTTAAGAGTTTTAAGCATATTTTGATGATCATTGGGATAATGTCTCGAATCGTAATTATTCTAGGCAGGACAATCGTGACATAAAATGTTCATATCGTCCCATGACTACACTTGAACATCGGTGCATCTTCGCACTGGCCTTTCAGACTACAGTGTAGATCTCGAGGGGTTGACAGTTATTTTCCCTGCTGTGTTGTCCAGGTGTGTGAAGTGCAGCGCAGTCTGAAGTCCAGCCAGGCAGAGCAGCAGGAGGCGCTGGAGAGAGCTAGCACTGCTGCAACACTGGAGCAGAAGGCCATACAGGACAGCCTGCTGCAGGTCCATTAACACACAGACGCATACACACGCGCATACACTGATGCTGGTGAATATCCCCAGTCCCCACCAGTTGTGTTAACCAGCGTGGACTCAACTGTTTCCCGTCTGTCCTCTCCTCAGACTAAGCTCGCTGGAGAGGCGCAGGCTAAGTATGAGCGGGAGCTCATGCTTCATGCTGCTGACGTGGAGGCCCTGCAGGAGCTGAAAAAAAGATCCCAGCAAGATGCAGCACGGAAGAGGGAGCTGGAGGAGCAACTGAACAAGACCTTGTGCCTCCTGCAGGAGAAAACTGTAGCTTTGAACACAGTAGAGAGACAGCTGAAGGTAGGACGACTAACGCAAGAGTTCTTTTTACACAGCTTTGTATTTGTGTTTATCGAGCATAACCAGGAAATTATTATTCATTAAAAGTATTTCTATTAATGTAACATTTTTGCCTGTTGCCTTTCCGAGATTCCAAATTGTCTTAAAGGCTCCTGAGGAAACAGTGCTGCAGTAGTATGTTTCTGATTGGTCATCACAGTTTGACTCTCTTTCAGGAGGATCTGTCCAATCAGAGTCGTCGCTGTGTGGAGCTGGGGAAGCAGAATGCTCTCCTGCACCAACAGATGGATGAAATGGCCACCAAGAGTAGTCGGATGCAAAAACAACAACAACAGCAGCAGCAGCTTGACCTGTCATTCACTGAAGAAGGGAAGACCACGGAACAGATACTAGAAATACTCCGGTAATGCAGCTGTGTGTTAGTCTTGGTTGTTAACGTAGAAAACAAAGAATTTTACAGTTTCCATTTATCAACTGAACTTCTTAGTGTGAACTTATTAGGGCTGGATACCAAACCCGGTATTAAACAGGCCTCGGGCCTAAATTACCGTGAATTACATATCTGGTCCTATTCTCTATTTTGGAGAAATTAAGAAAATTGATTTTCTTTTTATTTAGGCAACATAAAGGTTATCTTGCACATTTGATCTCATCCCACATCTCTCTTTTCTCTTATCTCTTAAAAAAAGAACAAAAATAACCTACAAGAGTAGAGTTAAAGTATTTGATCAATAAAATCTTACAAAACAATAGCCATCCCTGGAATGGATTTGGGATTGATTTTGAAATATATATGTGTGTGCATTGCAGGTTTGTGCGGCGTGAGAAAGAGATTGCTGTGGCTCGTGGTGAGGCGTCTGACGAAGAAGCTCTTCGTTACAAACAGCGAGTGGAACACCAAGACCGAGAACTGAAGGAGCTGCAGGAAGCGCTGAACTCTGAGAGGGAGAAAATGCAGGTATGAAGTGAAGGAGGAAGACTGGTGATGGATAACAAATACAGGGAATTGTGGGAGCTCATTAGTCATCTTACTTTTTTTAAATTATGTCAAAATCCCCCCTGTGTCAAAGTAAAGTAAAGTTTTGGTTGAGGGATGGTAGCCCCTAGCATGATCTCAAAAGTGAGGACCTGATAACTTCCAGCCACTGGAAAGCAAGGTGGTAGATAATGTGGAATAATGAGCAGCAAGGACTCACTGTTTTGCAGAGAAAAACACGTTTATGAAATGTGAAATGAAGGCTTTGAACAACTACTTCCTACCGTCCCTGTTCCATTGTAAGTCAAGTGGATGATGGGAGACATAAAAATCACAACAAAGTGACTTAATGTGGTTCCTTGCCTGAAATATTTCCAAATATATTTATGGTCTAAAATGTATGAGTTGCCATTTTTTTTAAACGTTTGATTGATTTGCTCTTTCAGGTTGTGGAGGAGGCATTGCCTTCAGCAGGGTAGCCATCTACTACTTTTAACGAAATAATAATGCTAGCTTGAGGCTTAAAAGGGCAAAAGTGGAACGAGCGAATACTGTTTATTCTAATTAGTCTGTTTTCCCTCCCTCCCTGGCTCAGGCTACAGCGAAGACTCTGGCCCAGCAGGAAGAACAGTTGAAGAAGATGGAGACTATCAGCGCTCTCCAAGATACCAACAGGATGCTGAAAATGGAGAGGGATAAACTGGAACAAGAGCTGCTGCAAGCTCAGGCTAAAGTAAGCTTCAAGTGGTGCATGTCATGCGTCTCCATTTCATTGTCAGCTGTGGCTAGTTTACATTTCTGTGACGTTTGTGGCTACAATCAGAGAATCAATCCATGTTTTTCATTTGGCTCCTGAACCTCTCTCTGTCTAAAGTTTCATCAAGAAGCATATGTTTTTTTGCCCATATTAGTTGTTCCCACGTTAGTAACTTGAATGGCAAAGTTGAAAGTAGTGATGGCTGATATATAATTCACAATAAGTTGATCATGGTGAATTTCCATTATCGGGTTAATCATGAATATCCTCACGAGTGACTTGAAAAAGCTGTCCAGCTCGCTCTTATGGTACAGAAGTCAAAAAGAGAGCCTGAGTTAAAAAAAATAAAAAATAAATAAATAACATAGGAATTATCATGTAAGAAAGAAAAGAATCCCACAATGTTGCAATTTTAAACATTTTATTTATCCTTTATTTATGCAGGGGGACCTTATGATTACTGTATTTAAGATGGTTTGTTTAACACTAAAAAGGATATGTGTCCTATCTGTGATGCCATAAGAACATTTGTTTCTTAACTAAATGTATGGTAAAGTGATTCCACTATGTTTTAGTGCCATTTAAAGTTTTAAGCATATTTTGATGGTTATTAGGATAATCTCGTTAATTGCAATTGTTTTTGCCTGCGCCTAATGGAAAGACAACTTCACAAGTAAATCTTTTTATCTATACAGTAACGTGTACTTTAAAGTATGTGAATAAACGTATGTAAATAAGAAATTAGTAAAACAAGCGATAATTGCTATGTGATTTAGTGAAGCTTTAACAAATCTCTGAGGAACACCATACCTACTGCGAGGGTGTAGCACAATTCCCTAGAATGGTGTCAATAGAAGAGGAAGTTCCTCCGTAACTTTGTCTTTAATCTGAGAGCTATTCCCTTTTATACCCATGCTTCTACATCCCCCCACCTTTACCCGTGATCACTGAGAGAAACTGCAACTACTCTTGTAAAGCTCACAACATCCCTCATCGTTTTTTCTTCCTCTATCTGTATCAGGTCAAAAAGCTCCAGTCAGACATCAGCCCCCTACACCAAGCTTTGTCCCTGCTGTCGGAGAAAAATGGCTCCATGCAGGCTGATAAGAGGATACTGGAGGAAGACCTCAAACGCTGGAAGGCCAAAACACAGGTGTTACAGTATATTTTCCCTACTGCAGCTTCACAGTTCTGTTGTTTATTGCATATTTCTTCTATAAGGTCCATGTCGTTTCATTAACCGCATTATTATTATTTAACAGAGTTGTTTTTAATACAGCTCATGTTTTCCATTTTGTCACAGTTTTATCTTCAAATGTCTACAGTTACTGTATGAGTTTCACTTAAAGTCGACTGACTCGTCCCTCTACAGCAACTGATTAGCCAACAGAAGGACGGCGATGTTGAGGAGAGACAGAAGCTCGCCACTGAGAGAGAAGCTCAGCTGAGACGCATCGCACAGCTCGCTGAAGAGACGGGCAAGCTGAAGACTGAACTGGCAAGGTAAAACACACACACACACACACACACACACACACACACACACAGACCACATCAGGCCTATTGGAAAAAACCCACTAACATCACGCTTTTGTCTGCAGTGGGAAAGGCTACAATCAGCATTCATTCCCAGGACAAATAACTCTGCAGTAGTTACAGATATTTATGGGCTCTAGCTCTGATTGACTGATGTAAACATGACACCGGGTGGACTTGCTGTTTTTTGACCCCTTTTCTCACGCAATGCACGTTGAAGTAAAAATATAATAAATGAAATCAACAACGATTTGGACATTATAATTATTCATTAATGTACACAATTTTTTTGTTATTTAAAAAAAAAAATGTATATGTTCTCCTCAAAGCCGCCAGACTGCATTGACAGAAACAGTAATTTTACCTCGATGAACATTGTGAAACACACTTCATTCAAACTGAACAGAAACAAAATGGAACTCTTTAAAAAACGTCCTTGTTAGTAATTCCACTGTTCCAGCAATCACCAACTCTGGTTTGAGAGTTTGAAAGAGAGACTGAATAAGTTGTTTGAGTAAAGAAAAAAAGAAAAAAAAGTATTGTTGTTGTGTGTGTTGATCAGATCCAGCGCCAGCAGTAACTCCGCTCAGTCTCAGCTGCAAGCCCTCAGAGACTCTGTGGCCCGTCTGACATCGGAGAGAGACACTATGAAGAAAGAACTGGAAACAAAAAACAGCGACATTTTGGAGAAGAACAGGACCATCACCCAGGTCAAGAAGATAGGACGACGCTACAAGACCCAGTATGAGGAGCTCAAAGTTGCGCATGACAAGGTGGGCCTGCGGTCGCAGAATGGGTTCACGTCAAAGCCTCACGTCAGTTTAGTATGGATGAAAACTGAAATAGTGAGGTTTGTGTGTGTCTCTGCATGTTCCAGCTGGTTGTGGATACTGCTGCTAAAGCTGGAGGTGAGGCTGGTCCGAGCCACGAGGTGCAGCAGGAGCTGACTAAAGCCCAGGAGGAGCTCAACAAGGCCAGAGAGGAGCTGAACACACTGAAAGAGGAGGCGCAGAAAAAAGTGGAGGAGGTGAGCAGGAAGACATTTTAGGCCTTTTCATTAACCCAACATACAATGATCGAGCACCGTGCTGTTTTAATAAACGACTTCTTGCTTTACATGCAGTACATATAGTTTCACATGTCTGTAGCTGCTCAGTTAAAGTGTTCCACTCTCCTTCTAAATATGCTTTTATCACAGATGCCAGATGGAACATTTTGCAATAGAGACCTTTCATAAAATGCTTGGCATCACTATGAGAAATGTTGTCAAAGCAATTCCAAACGGTGTTCATAGATCGCTCTGTGAGACATGTCCACCAACTTACACTTTGGAGCTTTGGCAACCAAAGACGGCCTGTGTCAAAATTCTGACATTTCGAAATTTAGGACCAAATTCTCACATGTCTACAAACCAACCAATGATGGAGGCGAAACAAAAAAAGAAGGTGGCGTGGAGTGACATGATTCACCATGTATTCATCGTAAAATCCGACATGCCAGAAATGTATCGACACACGCACTCTGCTACTTATCGCCCCAACCAGGACCAGAAGTCCCAGCAGGAGCTGGAGGAGGCCAAGAAGGAAACCCAGCAGACCAAAGAAAAGTTCCAGGAGGTCCAAAACCAGCTGACACAGAAACAGAACCAGCTGACACAGGTACTGCAGCACATTCAGGTTAGAAAGTATCACTAAGTCTGTATTTGATCCATCCAGGATGCCACACATACAATGTTCTTTCAGAGGTGTTTAAATGGTAATAACACCGATGTGTTAGGTTTCAGAGGGAAGGAGAAAAGTAAATGTACGTAGCTCTACATATAGAATACATTACAAAGGCAGGAATCACAGGCTCGATTTGTTATCTCTTTACTTCTGTAGGTCCAGGCCCAGTTGTCCCAGACCCAGACTCAACAGCAGCAGAATCAGAACCAGCTGACCCAGAGTCAGAAAGAGCTTCTGCAAGCCAAGACCCACAGCCAGCAGGTGAATGTCACTATAACCCCAGAACCAAAAGAAATTGACGTGACAATAGACCCACATTACCAGCCTAACCTCCTGCGTTCTCATTTAAAGGTACAGAACCAGTTCAAATCCGTTCAGTCTCAAGCTCAGGCCCGGCAGAACCAGATCCTGCAGATCCAGAGGGAGCTCCAGCAGGCTAAAGAAGCCCTTCAGCAGAACCTGGCTAATCAGAAAGAGCTCCAGCAGACCAACCAGAGCAGTCAACAGAGCCACAACCAGGAAGTCGGTCACCTCAAGACTACTCTCAGCCAAGCAGAGAGCAAGGTGAGGAGCCTCCTTTCTCTCCCACAGTATCTGTGTTTTGTGTTTACACTCCATACTTATACTTACAATGCATCATTTGTAATACTTACATTTAGATAGCCTTTATAATTCTGTCACACAGTAGAGGAGGCAATGGATTATGGTGTTCATGTTTTGACAGATTTTTAATAGAAAATCCAGCAGTTACTCAAGGAAGAGCCTTTTAAAGGGCCATTAAATGTAATTGCCGATGCAAGTGCACTTACTATGATGCATTTTTAAATCAAAGTTAAAAATCAAAAGCATCTAACATTTTCAAATTATGTTTATGCAATAATTGTCACAAGTACAAAAATAACGGTTTGCTTCTCCGACTGTTGACAGTGTGGATTTTAACTCTGAGAGGAACCTTTCTTATTAAAAGTTCCTTACCTTGATAGTTGTTCTTTAAAAAAAATCAAATCAAACTACACAAATTCTGCGCAATTGAGTTTCTTTCTTGTACATTTAATGAGTGCATGTTTAAATCATAATGCCTCTACTCGCACTGTGTGCATCTGTGTTTCTCTATCAGAAAAGAAAAGTCAGTTTCTTTTCTCTTTTTTTTTTTTCTCTCAAAAGTAAGACGCTTTTGTATTGAAATCATGGGATTTTATTCTTCAACACTTAAATCTGTCTCTGTACGTCGTAACAGGTGACTGAGCTTCAGAGCCGCCTGGACAGCCAGCAGAAGGTTTGGAAATGCTTTTTAACTAGAAACAGAACTGCATGCACAAGTGTGTGCAATGATGTCTGGTGGTGTGTGTTGATGAATCTGTACTGAAGCATTTAAATACTTCCTGTATGAAGTAATTAGAGTGATCTACTTTATGGATGTATAGAAGAGTTTACCATCACATGTTTGCAGTTAATACGTTCACACAAACTACTTATCAGTCTAACTAATCAATCTGTACCTGTTCCTCACAATTTCCCACATTCCTTCACTACTTTTCTATCTGCCCCGCGTTCTTTTTTTATTCTGCCATCTGCCCTCTGTATCCATATCACCTGCATAAAGCCGTCTCACTTCCACAACGTGTCGACCTAATTGTTCCTCTTCTGTCAGATGGTTGGTGAGCGTGAAGCAGACATCAAGCGTCTGCAGGAGCAACTAACTGAAGCTAACCAGGCTAATGAAGCTAGCCGAGCCACGCAGGCCAACCAGAACCAGAGTTCCCAGTCCATCCAGGCCAGTGATTCTAACGTTGCTAGTGACGCTCACCAGGCACAACAAGAGGAGCTGGCAAAACTCAGACAAGAGGTGCTTTCAAATCTTTCCAGAAGGCATTTTTAATCCAACTTATTTGCATTTCTCTATTGATGACTTTAAATTCTTCCTGATTGACAGTAAAGAGATATAAGCCAATACTGTGTAATCTATTAAAGGAATACTTTACCAACAAAATGACCATTTGTATAGAAATGACTCATCCTGTGTTAAAACGTAGTTTTTCTCGCATGCCTCCACGGTGAACGAAGAATCCAAAAATAGAAAACTGTCTAGATTGAAGTAAATGCAAAAGTCATGTTTTCATATAGGTTTGCTGTTGTTAAAAGCGGCCACATTTAACAACAGCAAAACTATAGCAAAACATGAGATTTTTCCCTCCATTTACTTCAATTCATCAAAACTTTTCTACGCTCTTGGTTCACCGTGGAGGCATGTGAGAAAAGTTTTCTTCCAGAACTCACAGGGCTGAGTAATTTCTATACAAATGATCATTTTGGGGGTGAAGTATTCCTTTTAATAAAGTCAGAGCAGCAGTTCTAATGCAGTGTTGTTCCCCTGCAGCTGTCTGAGAGCAAGAACAGAGAGGAGCAGCTCAAAAAGCAGATTGCTGAAAAAGAGGAGAAGACTAAGAAGGTCTTCATGGGAGCCAAGACCAAAATCAACCAACTAAACGGTAAATTCCACAAGCACTTATGCACACAGACACTACATTTAGCACATGCTGACAAATTACAACCAAACAAAGAAGCTCGTATGTTACATAAACTTAAGAGTAACTTGAGTTTGTTACCTGCACCTTGACCTGTAGGTGCGAAGGAGAAGCTCAGTCAGGAGATAGAGGAGATGAAACAGAGTAAGGAGGAACTGGAGGTGAGAATGAACGCCCTCAAGTCTCAGTATGAAGGACGATTTCTTCGGCTGGACAGAGAGCTGAGAGAACTGAGAGAGACGCAATCACAGTCTGACGCCCGAGAGGAACCACAGGACCAGAGTGGAGCTAAGGTACGTGTGGACATGAAGGTCCATACACTGCGGACACTGGTCATTTCATCCTTTGGTCTCATCAATGCAGACCAAAAGTTTTTATAAGTTCTTATCCTATACAACAACCAGTTTTTTTGGTCAAAATATTATGACTTTCTTCCTCAATATATTACAACTTCATTATCAAAATATATCTACTTTTTGCTTGTAATATTATGACTTAATTCTCTTAATCTAATAGCCCTCTGTATTACAATGTCCACTCCGTCCAAGTTATTTCTGTCATCTAATTGCAATCTTACAAACCTGAATCTGTACTCAGGTGGGTGATCAGGCCAGATGTGCAGACCAGAGACAGATCTCTTTGAAGAGTCCTGCCCAAGACCGGGGAAGGTAACTAATGAAGACATATACACACCCTCAATCACCACAAACTATTCTGAATAGTTGTAAATATACTTTTCTCATTAACACTTTTCATAGAAATGTCTTTTTACAGTTATGGATATAATCAGACAATCTACCTTCACAGTATTAGTCATAAAAGCTTAATGTTGTTTACAGTAATGTATAACAAAAACAAAACAAAAAAGTAATTGCAAATGAAAAACAACTTTTCATGCTTTCTCCGTGAGCTCCAGCCTGTCTGACCCTCCCACTGCTAACATCCGCCCCACTACGAGTACTCCATCTCCTAGCAACAAGCCAAGCCCCTCCACCGGTAGCAAGGCCACACCCCGTGCCAGCATCCGGCCTATGGTTACCCCGGCAACTGTCCCCATCCCAACACCTACTGCTACTGTCATGCCGACCACACAGACTGACAGCCAAGAGGGTGAGAGCAAGAGACGAAAATAAAAGTACAACTTAGTCGTAAATACTTAGTAGGCCTTACTTTTAAAGAAGTTGAATATGTTCAGTTGGTAAAGGTTACGTGCTACTTTAGCCAGATGTCAGAGTGTAATACAAGGTTTCACCCTGCAGTGCTGATGAGTGCAGGAGCCACTGTACACTCTACCAGCTCCAGCTTGGTGAACACACCCACATCAATACCTCAGCCAAACAGCACCCAGGCCACAGCTTTTGTCCAGCCCACCCAGCAGCAGGCAGCCAATCAGGACGCAGGCCCCACTATAGAGGCAGAGCTACCATCTACATCCTCCTCCCTGAGTGGAACAGGTGAGTAGGACCTTGTCCCAATCCCATCAGGCAGCAACGCTGCCACTTTACAGATAACCATGAAGCGCATTAACATGCTGTCATTGGCCAAAAGTAACACTTCTCATCCCAGGCAAATTAAGTCTTTTTTTCACTTCCCAATAACTCCATTCACTGTTGATGCCCAACTAGATACCAGCTGAACAGTTTGATTGTGTTAACTGATATCCATGTGTGTTTTTTAAAGCATGTTCAAAGCGAGGCAGAGAGGATGAAGAAGAGGAGAACAGACCAGAGAGATCACACACACCTCCGACCTCCAAAAAACTACGACTAAAACCAACGATGGCACTGCAGGTAAACACAAACGGAGACAAAATGTTCTTCATTTAATACCTTTTTCATTCTCTGTATATCCTCTCAGTGATACTCGGGTCACACTTAATGCTTGAAATGTATAGCACGCTGAAGATAGACAAGATAATAGATGCTCTTATTCATTTTTTACATGTATTGTATTTATCCCATTTTGTAATTGAAGAAGAACAAAGAAGAACTTGGCTTGGATATTAGAATAAATGTATTTGTAGTTGCTGATTGGTGAGTTAATGTAACTATTAGAATTAGAGAGAATGAACATAAACACTGATTGCACAGCAGTAGTTTGTCATTCAGTAATCAGACAATGTTAGTGTATGAAGCTCCCTTTCTAAAAGTAAATGAGGTCGCTTGTGTCACAAAGTGGAAGAAAGACTGGGAAATTTAATCAAAGCACAATACGGCTCGCTTACGGTAAGATAAACCCCTTGTGGCCGAGTATACGTCTGACGTTTAGCCTCTAAAAGCTCAATTCAACAATTCCTAGAATGCAGTAGTGCAACACAAATGTTGTTATTCATAATATGTTGCCTCAGGAAGACAAAATTCAAAAGTGTATCACTAAAGAAGCTGCTCTACCAACTTCTGTTTTCAATTTTGTTTTTGGCAATCGTCACCGTTTCTTTTCAATTCATTCATTATCAACTTATTAAGTGTGCAGTTACAGCCGTGTAGCTTGGTGTGTTTCAGATGGAAGGGGATGAGGAGATTGAAGGAGAGCTGAGGGACGAAGGGGAACGACAGGATTCACCAGATGACAGTCAGGTCAGTCACACAGTTCTGCATAGCATTGTTAAAGAGGAACTTACTGTTTATGAACTTGTGCTTTGACCAGCATGGACCCTTGAAAAACGGCAGAGATTTTTGGATTAATGCTACTGTTCATAAAGTGATGCAAGTTTTAAAAAAAAAAATTAATAATAATAACATTGCATGTTGTCAACAATGAAGCTTTGTTTATCTTTATATAATCAATGTCCTCAAATAAATGTGTCTTCACCTCTGGCCAGACAATACTCCAGTTTAACCCAGGAACTCAGAGGTATACACACATTGTAATATACAGAATATGAAATTAAATCCTGCAGTTCATATAAACAGATTTCTCTCATTTCATTGTGGAAATGGTTTATAGCTGAACTGACTACCAAAGTATTACTAGTCTGCAACGGTTTTAGTCATCAACTAATCGTTTCAATCATTTGTCAAGTTGATGTGAAGCTTTAATAGTCTGAGTTTGCCAAATCATGTGGATAACTTCCAAAATTAGTCATTTTAGTACAAAGTGTCTTACATCTGACTATTGTTCCATTAACTTAAAAATGATGAACCTTCACTTCTATCTATATTTAAAATGGTTATTAGTTGAGACAGATTTTAGTCCATGTAGTTAGTAATAGGGCCACACAATATAAATTGTTTTTCTTAATCGTCATTGCGATGTCAGTTTAGGGGCATAAACGCATCGCAAAAGACTGCGATGTTGCACTCAGGGATTGTATGAGTTAGTTGAAAGAGAGTATCAGCAGAAAAACTTTAAATGTAACTTTGTATCATTCTGTGTTTGCACAAACATGCACAGTAAGGTTAACAGCTGTAAACCCTCTCCACTACCAGGGACAGAGCTTTGAGAGATTGAGATTGGATTGTAATGACGGTTTACAATATTTAATAATGGCTTCATGTTTGGGCTGCAGGAGCTTCCAGACGATTGTTTCCCAGTTCTAGCTGAAGACGACGAGGACATGGAGAAAGTGTCCCAGTCCGTCCCCTCCGACATGATGTCCTCTCAGGGCTCCGCTATCATTCGGGAAGTCATTGTCATCGACACGGACAGCGAGAGCCGTGAGAGCAAAGAGGGGGAGGAGAAGCAGGAGGACGAAGAGGAAGATGAGGAGGAGGAAGAAGAAGAAGAGGGGGTGCTGTTCTGTTTATTCACATGTCAAAAAAGGTTTTCAGCTTTGATTTGTCGTAGTAAATAACCTAGTTCTCTGTATCTACTTCAGTATAAGGAGGAAGACGATGATGATGAAGATGACGACGGTGACAGCGGGATGAGGGGAGGAGAGGAGAGTAATGAGGAGAGCAGGGAGGCAGAGGAGGAAGGAGGCGAGGATGAGCCATCCGAAGCGACCAGCGCTGAGGAGAATGTGTGTGGAGCGTCTTCAGACTCGCAGCAGCGTCCCTCTGAGCCACCCCACAGCAGTGAGCACAGTCTGTCGCCTCTCAGGTCTCTGCTCCTCATGTTGAACTCGTCTAATGTGAGGAACTCTTCTCTTCCAGATGAAGGCAGCACCACATCAGAGTCTGAGACCCCCAGAGAGCCTGTACACTTCCCCCCAACCTCCTCTTCCTCTGCACCCTCCCCCTCCTCCTCCCTCACACCCCGCCTTCCCCACCCACGCAGGCCCCCACACCCGCTCCCACCACGACTGTACATCCAACCTCCAGCGCCCGAGCTGGGACCCCCACACACACAGGTATGCACTAGCATTTCTTCATAAACCAGGATTTTCTCCAAAAATCTAATTCGTAGACTACTAGCTCACTCATCAGGAACATACGGAAGCGCTGAGAGGCAAGTGAGAAATAAAATAAAATTGGTGATCCATTTTCTAGGTCTGATCTATAATGTTTTCTCTCCTGTGTTTATGACTTAAGAGCAGATGAAGAAAAGGTTAGGAAAAGGACAGGATCATCTTTCTAAATTCCTTTTTAAAAAATATTTATCTCTGTAACAGGTGGGAAAAATTATAATATATATTCTTTATTTCTATAGCCAACACACAATAAATGTACTTTTTGTTTAGAGTGCATGGAGAAATAAAAACTTGAATGCTTTTAGTCTTATTTAGAACATGAGGGTGTGGTGCATTTCAGCCTCTTGTGGCCAATATTAGTATTACAACAACAACAATTTCATCTGCCAAAGCTTTTTTTTCACCTGTTTCCACAGATGAAAAAATGTAATTTAGAAACATTATCCTAGGGAAAAAAAGTTTTTTAACCTGGCAAATTTCTTTCCCCACCTGTTTCAAAGAGATATATATATTTTTTTTTTGAAGGATAGTGCATTTAACTTTGACATTTTTGTCATTTAGAAAGAGTTTAACATTTTAGTTGTTTAGTCAGTTTAGAGTTTAGTCTACATCACTGCCTTGAAAATGTCCTGGAAAAGAGTTTCTCGAATAGCTAGTAAAATACTCTGACAGTGATGACCTGTGTTTGTTAATCAGAGACAGTCCTCTCAGCTGCGCAGACCATCAGTCGGACGCGGACC
Organism: Bovichtus diacanthus; assembly: GCA_943590825.1. Lineage (NCBI taxonomy): Eukaryota > Metazoa > Chordata > Actinopteri > Perciformes > Bovichtidae > Bovichtus > Bovichtus diacanthus. The sequence goes on from CALSBV010010743.1 coordinate 359,573, forward strand.
TCAACTAACCCCTGGAATAGGCTGTATGGTAAGAGACGCAGTGTGTGGAGTGCGTTGAGGCGTTGGATTACATTTACTGATAATGGTGTCAAAGCATATCCACATGTGTTACTGCCCAAAAACAAAAAAAAAGGGGTCATGCTGTGTGTATGAAGCATGTGAAGTAAATCTGCAGTGAGTGTGTTTGTGTGTTGCAGCAACATTTCTTTGATGATGACGACAGGATGGTTCCCAGTACTCCCACTCTGGTAGTCCCACACCGCACCGATGGCTTTGCTGAGGCTATACAGTAAGCTGTACAGACACGCACACAAAGACTGTTGTGTAAAACGTATCGGTGAATATACAGCTGTGCTTAATTCTGTGTGAATGTTCGAGAAAATCAGGGAAATTTTCCGACGGTGTAGTCTAGTCACGATCAGATGCTAAATCCACAAGTTGTTACCCATAGCAAGAAAACTAAATTTTACAATTAAAAGTCCTCCAACAATTCTCCTTGTGATGGATCAAAATAAAAAAATGAGAAAAATGGTGAAATCAAGATGAACTTCTTGATTCACCGGTTACCTGCCATGTGTCTCCTCAGTTCTCCTCAGGTTGCAGGTCTGTCCACCAGGTTCAGGTTTGGACCTCCAGAAGACCTGCTGCCTCAGACATCAGCCTCACACTCTGACCTGGGACAGCTGGCCTCTCAAGGAGGTAACACACACACACACACACACACACACACACACACACACACACACACA
>CALSBV010010743.1:360331-377292 GCA_943590825.1 Bovichtus diacanthus
ACACACACACACACACACACACACACACACACACACACACACACACAGTAACACCTGAACTCATCTCAAACAGTTACTGTAACTGTTGACACATTTCTGTCTGCTTTGCTGCTGCTGTGTGTGCAGGTCTGGGGATGTACGAGTCTCCTCTGTTCCTGGCTGCTCCTGATGAAGACGGAGGAGGAAGGAGCGTCCCCACCACACCTTTACAAGTGGCCGCACCAGGTGAGACACACTCTCTGCACTAGGGGTGTCACGATTGTCCAAATCTGCGATTCCATTTGACTTCCAATTTTAAGGTCACGATTCAGGTTTCGATTTGAACTTGTTCTTTTCCAGCACTGCCTTGAGATCAACTATCATTTTACTTTTTCAAATTCTTCTTTAAAAATATTTTTGATATCCAACATTTTTTGGAGGGGAATGTACCACAATACAGTCATATGGTCAAAATTAAATTATTTATTTGAAATGTAATAAAGACGTATTTACAATTGGGAAGAAGCTGTTGAACATAAACATAAAAAAACGCCACTAGATGGCAGCCGGGTACTTTACAACAACAGCTTTACTTTCCTCTCCTGCAAAAAGCCTCCAGATCCTGAACTGTAGCTTTTCCATCAACGATGCGTTCAATGTTTACACAACTCACGGGGAAGGCAAATTGTTGCCACACGGTGACTTCCGGAAAGCAGGAGGATTTTACTCTTCTGCTGTTTCTCTGTCATCCCTGACTCCGGCAGTGACCAGGGAAATGCAGCTGCAGGCTCCCGGTACGTCACGCTGGGTTGTCTTTGAAGTGTTCTTGTTTTTGTTTTTCTTCGGACGCGAGCTAGTAGGCGGGGGTGAAGAGAAAAAAATACTATGAGTATCTCGGATCCTACTTTTGATTCGAAGGTGGTAATGGAAAGCTCATTTGATCCATTTTCAATGGAAATCGTGACACCTCGACTCTGTATTACAGCTCACTTTTAACTCTAAATGCTACGTCATGACTCTGTCTGTCCGTCAGTGACCGTCTTCACGGAGTCTCTGCCCTCAGACAGTGGTGACAACATGGCATCCCAGTCGGTTCCCATGGTAACCACCTCCACCGTGATGGCTTCAGCTGCAGATGATGGAGATGAAGTCTTCATGGAGCAGGAAGGAGAGGGGTGAGCTGCTGATGAGCATTCAGACTGTAAATGGCTGGCATCCCTTCTCCTAATGGTCGGGTGTATTTGTTATAGAAATATTTTGTGCCCTTTGACTGTAATCAGAATGTTAACTTCCAGACAATTCCTGTTGTTTTTTTAGGATGGAGTATTTGTGTTTGATTACTGTATTTGTGTTTTCCAGTCCTGGTATTGAATCTTCTTTGGAGAGCCAGGCAGACATGGAGTCAACAGGACAGCAGAGTGATGATGCATCACTGCCATCCACCAGCCAAGACCCTGGTAATTTATTCAGTTTACTGACCAGCTTTAAGCTTTTCATTGTGAACCCCAACCAACGTTTTCTGGCCTGTAAACAGAACTTTAGTGACTATAGTCACAGCGCTGTGTTTCCTTTTTCATCTTCGAACGTGTTGGCTTCCACGTCAACACAACCTTTCACTGGTCCTCGTTGTCATGGACTTGGAAGTCTGAAATGAAATCGGGCTGCAGAAAATATTCTGTGTGTGTGGAACTAGGTTTTGAGCCCACAAATGAATCGGAATTACGGGCAAAGACTGACTTTGGTTGTTATGCTATGACACTGTTTTTAGGATTTACATACAATTCTATATGTCAATTATTCATTCCATCTATAGGTAAAAACATTGAAACCACAGCAATTTGTGGATCTGGACACTGGACTTTCATCACAACTAGAAGAATCCATTTAGGTTCTTATATCAAATCTTTAAAAATGGAGATGTCAGCAGCTTTCAGATATGCTCAAACCCCTCGTCACACTTGTGTTTAGCTCAATGTTTTAGTCCTAATTGATAATGGCAGATGTCAGTAGTTTGCCGTGTTGTAAGTCTATCATGACCTGTGTTCTATCACTGGAAGTCTCACTGCTCGTCTCTGTCCACAGACACCAGCAGTGCTGCTCAGCGGCGCACAGTGACCAGTCTGATAAGCAGCCTGTCAGGCAGAGGAACCAGAGGAGGCAGGATGGAGGCCCGGACGTTACTCAGCCGCAGAGGTAAGACGGTAAAACAGTGTGTCGGTGAAGATTATGCAGGGTATTGAGATCCACTTGTACATGTACAGAATAAACTCCAGTCACTCATAGGTTAATGATGAAGCAGTTTATTGAAGTGCAAAACGCAGAGAACAGCATAAACATGGGCACAGGAATAATGGGGGCGATATCCTGAACAGTGGTGATCACATGGATCATCTCAGTCATCAGTTTGAAAGCTTCTCATTTGCTTTCAGGTACTTTCTCTCGAGGAGGAAGGGGAGGAGCCATGGGCAGAGGGGGCTTGGCCTAATGATGATGTCACCCGTGGTCATCTCATCCAATTTTGAAATGAAAAGAGAACACGTATCCCCCGGATTATTTTTGTTAACTTTTTAGGCATTCATTTTACTCAGTGAATCTCCCGTTCAATCCAATAATCACATTATTACACAATGACGTAGAACAGCTTTGTACGTGCACGGTCCTTCCTCTGAGAACTGTACGGTCACATGGTGAAATCCAGTGTGTTTTTTAGTTGTGTGTATTCATGAGAGCATTGTAATTTTGTTGGTATCTTCCATTTTTGCTCTGTCTTTAGGCTGTCAATACACTTGTTTTTAATAATAAAGCTGAAGAATGAGAAGCAGCGATATGTGTTTTCACATAAAGCAACGACTTGTCACTAAGATGCTTATACTTTTACATGACCAGGATGTGGCATTTTCACTACGTCCTGCTCCATCCTGTCACTTTTCTTTATATCAACATATGGAGTAGGACACAATTAACACTGAAACAGTCGATTAATCGATTGGTTGATCAATAGGAGAGGGTGTGGCTGTTTAAATTTGTGATTGTATGAAAAATGTACTTCTGGCAATTAAAAGTTATGATATGAATATATTAGAAAAAAATTGTAAATTGTTACATTCTATGCAGAAGACACATTTACTAAGTAGAATAAGTTGTCCTGATAGAGAAAACACCAGAACAGGCCCTCTGTCTCCTTGTCGGGGTGTTTTTAGGGACAGCCCAGCCAAACTCTGACAGAGTTGGCTGGGAGGGGGGGGCTTAGCCGTTTGAGCGGCCATGTTGGCGACGTGGGTTGCCCCAGCAGCAGCAGGGCTGATGATGCGGAGGGGTTGGAGGGCGTCAGATGGGTGAGGTTTGACCAGCACTGGCAGGTCACCTGAAATGTGGATGCTGAAGAAGAGAGCTGCAGAGAAGACAGAAGAGTATCGTCAACCAACCAGAAGAACACGTTGCACTCAGTGGTGGAAGAATTATTCCCTTTCTTGAGTAAAAGTACCTATACCACACTGTGAAAATCTATTCAAAGTAAAGGTCCTGCCTTGAAATGGTCACTTCAGTAAAAGTATGAAGGTATAATCAGGAAAATGTACTTAAAGTATCAAAAGTACTCAATGCAGAAAAATGTCCCCTGTTATATATTATATCATTAGGGTATTATTACTCGTGCATTAATGTAAAAGCAGGATTTTACTCTTGTAGTTGGTTAAGGTGGAGCTCATTTTGAACTGTTTTGTCTAAGACTGCAACTAATCAGCTGACTATTTTCTCCATTAATCGATTGTTTGGTTTGTAAATAGTGGTAAATTGCAAATTTGCATTTGTGAAGCTGGAACCATGAAATGTTTTTACATAAATGACTCAAACTGGTTAATAGTTAATTAGCCAATGAATTCTCTGTCGAGCAACTAATTGATCAATTGTTTCAGCTGTACTGACTACTAAACTTAGTAAATAGTATTAATCTGTAAAATAACTAAAGATGTCCGATAAATGCAGCGGAGTAAAGAAATAGTACAATATTTGCCTCTGAGATGCAGTGGAGTAGAAGTCTAAAGATGCATGTAAAGAAAAGACTATTAAAGTACAAGTACCTCAAAATGTACTTGAGTAAATGTACTTGGTTACATTCCACCACTGATCACAGCACATACACAAGTCGAGCCTCAGAAACATGACACACTAAACTGCATTGAAACGAGAGGTACAGTGAATATTTGGTTCACAGTCAACATGGTAAACTGCTTTTCACTGGATGTCTCCTAGAGTTAGTCTGACAGCCTCCAGTCATGTTGCTTTAATAAGAGTAAAGAGCATGCACGCAGGACGGTTCTTACGTCCAGAGAAGACGTAGTGCTGGTATAGGTCACTCCTCACAGGGCTGGGCATGGACAGGGCGGAGGTCACCGGGGTGGGGAATCCCTTCAGAGACACTTTGATGTTGATCTCTCCACCTAGAAGAACTTGTGGATGTGAGAAATAAAAACAATAGCATTTAAGACGTGCACGCCCACTTTGATGGTCATTTGATTAAGTTAACCCAATAAACTTAAGGTTTTATGTAATGATTGTTTTTATGATTATTGCAAACTAACTTCTCATTAGGAAAAAAAATAAATTAACTTAATTATGATAAGCTGTTGGTTAGTGGTGGGGACAGAGCTGCTTCGGTGAGTTGGTGCCTCTTTAGTGGATGTTCTTGTTTTTTTTTTTTTTTTGATGAATTCATGTCCCCTATGCTGCAACTTTTGCTGGATTTAAAAATAAAATAAAAAAACATATTCCCTGGGCTTTTGAAGAAACATTTGGGGGGAAACGCTTTGTTATGCGACTGACCAGCCGGGTGAGGGAAACGTCTCTTTGGGGAGTTGCTTGGTTTCTTGCTGCAGGAGGGAGTACTGCCTGGTGGGAAGAAGAACCTCTGCATGACGTCTCCTAGAGGACAAACATGGAGAGCTACCGTTGGTCATGTCCTCAAACAGCATGTCCATCCATCCGCAGGTTTAGCTGTGCCTCGTGTGTTTATCAGTGTGTTTGTGTCTTTCTGTATTCCTCACCGTTCTTAAAGAAGTACACAGCCTCTGCTCTGCTCCTGGTGGCTGGTACTGCCAGCGCAGAGCTGATGCTTCCTGTCAGACCTGGGAACTCGGAGGCCAGAGGTTTGGGGTAGCCCGGCTCCATCACCATGTTCCTATCTAGACGCCAGTACTGCTCTCCCTGTGAACGAGGAGGACACGTGGTGACCATCATCGCAGAGTATTCAGTATACTCAAATATAGAATTTTTTACCAACAATTGCTGTGTCTCCCCTTCAGACCTGGGAAATAGTTATTCTGCTTTGTTTGATAATCAGAATTTGAATTTGATGCCCCGTACAAAAGTTAAACCAGTTAAGACTGGACCCTGAAACCTATAACTTGGCGTTGTTGTGATGGTAATATAGTAATAATAATCTGGTATCAACCGTAGCGGTACGGAAACTGTTGCTCTACTGTACTATTATTAAAGCGGTGGTGTCAGCAGTTATAGTAATAATTAGTTACGGTTTTATTTCTACCTTGATGATATAGGTGCTTCCATGACAGTTGCAGCGTGTGAAGACAGTATCGATGGGGGAGGAGACACCCAGAGTGTCTGTGATGCTCTGTGGACGACCGACTGAGCGACTGACAGGGTCCACGGACCAGAGCAGCTCACCTGAAACAAAGAGAGTTTACACAGCACACTCAGAGACTTCATAGAAGCACGCTGCATTAACATGCATAGATCACACTAAAATCACACATGTTCAAAACACAGTAAATTGACACAATATGCTTACATACCCTTAAGTCACTACACACTTAAATATATGCAGAAACAATACAACACAACACAACACAACATTATCCATGAGGGCCACTGGACGTGTTTGCAACAACACACACAGACACAGACCTTTAAATATCAGTATGGTCCCGTTGCTAAGAGCAGTCAGTCCATTGATGGGAGAATCACCGCATAGGTTGACATCAGCAAGGAGTCCTACAACCACACACATACACACGTACAATTTATCTCACACACTAGCAGATCAAAAACACCTTGTCTTGAGTAGTTTTGTACCTATGGGTGCTGGGTAAAGTTAACCTATTATGGTGTCTATGGTGGTGCTATATTAACAAGTAAGTTAACCTGGTTGACCTAGTGTTTTTAACACAGTTATTTTTTTTTTAATTCTTTATACACACACATACACATACAAGTACATTTGTCCTACCTGTCCCTGGTCTCTCAGAACCTCCTTCCACCACAGAGAGACCTAAGGCCTGGGCTACTTCCTGCAATGTGCTGGGTCTGGGTCTGGAGTCTGCTGGGCCACTGAGACCTGGGAACATAAATTGCAGTGGTTAATTGCAATAAATCAAATTGATGCTTTTGTTTAACTTATATAGGATACAATTAGTTATTTCCAAACAAAACAATCACACAGATTGAATTAATTTCAAAATAAATTGGAATTAAGTAAAACACTTTTTATTTTATTTTGTCTTTTACAATTATTTAAAATTCGTCCTGATCAAATTGAACAAATGTTGCATTCAAAATGAAATTCATTAAAATAGTATTTGTATAATGAACCTTGATTTGGCCCAGATGGAGCCACTCCCCCAGGTGACAGCAACAGCTGGACAGGACCAGAGGGACTGACAGGAGCACCTCTGCCCAGAGGCAGAGCACTGTAGCTGGACAGAGAGGAGCCAGGTGCTGGTGAATCTGGAACTCCACTATGAGAGGAAGGGATGTTACGCACACCTACAGGAGAAAAAGGGACGAAGAAGGTGTTTGTGTTTTTATGTAAATAGACAAAACAAAATGCTCTTTTGAGTAAAAATAAAATAAAATAAAAGAAAGAAAGAAAGAAACAAGGAAATATTCCACATCATGTTGTAGTGGATTGTTTGGTACAACAGGAGGAGCGGGGCCAGAGGAGCTGGCAGTCAGTGGTTTGGATGCACCTGGACACTCGCTACATAAAAACATATGGCTTCATATTACCATAATGTAACAGCAAATGATGAGCAAGTGGCAGCTTGTATGGAAGCCTCTGTGTGAACGGGTGAACGCTGACATGTGTTGTGAAAGGGATCACAAAGATTGGAAAAGCAGTATATAAATGCAGTCCATCTAACAAACTTACGACGTGTTCATGAGAGATGCTGGTTGGCAGATTGTAATAGCTATAGACTGAGCAGGGTGGCTTTGACAAAAAGCACGTATTGGGCAATTCACACTGCCTTAGCTAATATTATACTTTAGTGATGAAAATTTCCCCAACTAACTTATAATGATTCAACTTCAAAAAACAATCCATAGGCAGTGAGCAGAGAGTCTCTGGGCCCCGGGGCAGGTGCCCGCACAGTAATCCAGTCTTCTGCAAAATGTCTATTTCTACATTTCTTCATGCAGGGGTATCAGTAGAAGCTTTGTGTATTTTTGTGTATTCAAGGAATGCTGAATGCTAAATTTTGAATAAAGAACAAGTTCATTATTAGAACAACATCTACCTCTGTACCATTCCTCGCTCTCACTGTTGGAGTTTCTCTCGTTCCTCTCTGATTTCCGATTTCCTGAAGAGGAGAAAATAAGGAAAAAATGGAGAAATATCAGTTTTATTGTGAGGACACACCTGTTATCCAACATCAGTTTGGTTTTCCATCTTAGGTCCAAATTGGCACGTTCAAACACCCATACGGATGTGTTTGGTTACCTAAACTCAATGAACAGTAATAGATCTGGTAAGTGACAGCAAATTCCAGCGTATAAGCTGCAATGGCCGTGAAAGGGAAGCTCTTCTGCTGGTTAGTTAGTTGGTATTGATGGATGCTAACCTGAAGCTGCAGCCCTCAGAGGCTGCAAAGTCCTGGTGGCTGACACGCTGGCATCTGTGGACAGAGAGAGAAGGTGGACAAAAGCACTCAGTTCAGGATAGTTTGTCCATTTAATACCCAAGCTTCTTAAAGCGTCTTTAAACTCCACTTTAATTAAGTATGTGTTGCTAAGTCACAGTGGAGCAATATGTATAGGCTACTGGATGTTGCTGTAGCTGTGGTTGTTGGCCATTACCGCAGTGTAGCTGGTAGTCGTGACAACAGGTGTTGTACTGGCCGCACTGTGGATCACACTCACACGGCCGACCGCGGACAAATGTCTCACCGCAGCGACCCTGACAGGATTGAGCTGAGAACGACAGACCAACAGACATTACCAACACGTTCTTTCAACTGGTCAAAACGGTCTGAAATGTAAAGCGGCATCATTCAATTTTGGCCACCAGGGTCAGAAGAACTTGAAACAAGCCGACAGACGAAGTGCACTGACAAATACTCCCCCCCCCCATGAAGTTATTATAGCTATCACGTTAGCAAACAGTTGCACATTTACACATCCAGCAGACACACAGCAAGCATTCATCTGGAGTCAGGTTTTTGCCACAAATTCCCATCCAATTCACTCTCCTGAGAGCTTCATTGTGGTCTCCACCAACACTTGAGAAAAAACACTCTAGTCGCTTACTTTGTCTGTCTGCCATTTAGCGCTAAGGAGGTGTGATGTAGTTTATTAGAGCTTGTTTGCTAAGAGTAGCTGCCTGATTCTACTGGAAACAGGGTAGCAGAGAGCATTGAGACGTGGAAACATACATCCGATGTGCTGTAAAACCAAAACAGCAGGGGCTGCAAGGTTAATAGAAAGCAAAACAATGAGCTAAAGGGGTTCAAAAGTTTCTTAGAAACAAAAAAATTGCTAAAGAAAAGTTCTATAGAAACCAAAAAAACATGATAACTGGGCACCAAAGTTGAAAAAAGAAAAGTTAAAAAAACAAGTTAAAAAGTGAATAAACACCAAAACAACGAGGTAAAAGAAGCTAAAAGGTTCCATGGAGCTGCAGAGTTGGATGCTCAAAATAAAAAAAGCTATTTATGAGGCTTTAAGACGAAAGCATAAATCTTATGCTGCACGTTTAAATCACATTAACTAAAAGTCAGACATGTCATTTATAATGTCTAACCTCTTCTCTTTGGTCTGTTCTACTTACATACTACATATCCTGGCTATACTTTGTGATGCTACTACATCTTAACGCACACAGAGGAATCAATAAAATGCACTGTTGCATATCTTGATCTGTTGAGTGTCATACCAGTGGTGCAAGTAGCCTGAAAGTCGAGGCAGCACTCGTTATGTCGCAGGCAGCCGAAGTCACAGGTACACTGCTGTCCTCTGGTGAAAACCTCGCCACAGCGACCCACACAGCTGCCTGAAGAGAGACAGCGTGTGTGTGTGTGTGTGTGTGTGCGTGCGTGTGTGCGTGCGTGCGTGTGTGTGTGGAGTTTCAGTAATACTTTAGTTTTCATTCACAAGGCATTGTAAGTGTGTTATATGGCATCATAACTTAAGGTATCGTCAAGTGGACTGTAAGACATCCTCGGTAATATGGATAGAATATTAAACGTTAGATGAGTTTAGCTGCATTATTAGACATGTTTTAAGTCATAGCAGGTGTGTTAACAGATCATATAAGGCATATTAGGGCCATTATAAGGTGTTATAGGTGCATTATGAGACATTTCAAGGTATCAAATGGGAATTATAGATTACAAGTTACTAAAAGTGCATTGCAACACATGACAAGGGGTCATGCACATCACAACCTCACTACTAGACATTTATACTATAGATCGTATAAGGTATATCAGGGATATAATAGCATTATTAGAAACATTACTAGACAGTCGGTGTGCATCAGAAAGGCATTAAAAGTTCAAATAAAACAGCGTGCCATAGTGTAGATTTAGAAGGTTGAATAAATGTGTACCTGGTCCAGCAGCAGCAGTGTAGGTCACAGCGAGGAACAGAAGCCACAGGGACATTTTCATCGTCCTCGTCATCGTTTTTCGCCCCAAAACTCTGCCTGAAGCGATTCTGAGCCCAGCAGCAATTGTGATACACAAAGAGAGACGAGAGATTCAGAAGTTACCTTCTCAGTGTGGCACCTCTCCTTGTCTTCTCTCAGTCCGTCAGTGTGCTGGTCTTATATACGAGACAAAGGCACTGAGGCAGGACACTTTTAATTAGCATACTACACCCACGGGCTAATTAAAGACTGCCAAGACGTATTTAAACTTCCTACACTGGCAATAAATGAACTCCTACACACAGTAACCCGTTTCAAGACCAGACACGGAAAGTAACTAATTACAAATAACCACAGTTACTTTTGACTGTGTTTGACTGTGTAGAAAAGACTCTTTGTCTTATGTCTTTTCTACATATTTTACTTTTTACAATATCAAATAATTGAGTAAGCTACCATTCAATTAATTCGAATAGATGAATGTACTTAAGTACAATGTTTCTTGAGAAACGAGGTGCTTGAGCCAGCCAAAAGTGATGTAATGTGGTTTTGACAGTTATTCAGTGGACTTTCAATTGTTCAGCTCAGTCCGTGGGTCATAACAATGTCTACATGTGGGTGACTTTGACAAGGAGATGATGAAGGGACAGAGCCAAAGAGAGGGGTCAATATGGTGAGGCGTTTACTTTAGTTTGATGTGGACAGATGCTTACTTTTGGATTTATTCATCTCTTCCATTATTATTTTAAGACTAGCAAAGAAAAGGAGAAAAAAAACAAAAGAGACAAGATATTGTTAATATGACTCATGTTTGAAAGTACAGAAACAAAACATTTCAAAGATCATCTAGACCGTCAGACAACATCCAAACAGTCGAGACTCCAGAACATTTCCCTTATAAGATGAGATCTAACGATACATAATGGAGGTGTTAGAATGATCAGAACACTGTTCTGTATTCATCAATAAAATCAGATCTTGAAGCTTACGCAATAAAACAAAAATAATCTTTTCCATCGGGAAAAATCAACCTGTCTTTTACATCACCGAAGTTCTATACTTTGGTCATGTAATGACAAGTCAGCCATTTCTATGACAACTGATAAGGATGATATGCGGTTGAAAGCTCTAGAAAAAACTAGGACGTGGACTTTGAGCTACGATTATTTGGTGGTAACCAAGGTCAAGAAAGACCTGTCATGCTCAACTGTGACAATATTGTTTATTAACTTATATGATGTCAAATCACAATAATAACAATGATATTAATAATAATAATAATTATGATAATAATGATAAAGAATGATTATAATGTTTTCTTGTACTTTGTCTTGCAGTTTAACAGTTCTTGATTTCCTTTCCTTTATATTTTGCAACTCTAAAATCATGAAAACAGAAATTAACTTAGAGTTGATAAATAGCATAAATAATACATTTTAATTTAATGTTGCAGTTTGCAGTTTATTTGATGGATTATTGGTGCTAATCCTCATCTTAAGTGTCTTTCTCCTTACATGTTGCAAAGGTAAACATGTGTATTATCGCGAAATAGTGTAAACTACGAGTTTTGTCAAAGCTGTTACCAGATGTGAGAGCTAATCAAAACATTAATGAAGGATTCATCTGATATTTAGAATATATGATCATTTTATTTTCATTAATGGAGAGTGGGGGTACAGAGGTGGGACCTCAGGCGGGTGACCATTTATAATAACTGTATTATCAGTCAGTCATTTGTAATGAAATGAACTGAATCTTATGTGTCATATTAGAGGTGGATGACACCAACAGATCTCATTTCATTTGAATGAAATCTAAATATTAGCTATACAGATCTAAGTCTATTTAAAACCCCTTCTGTATGTGTAGGATTTGAAAATGTGTAAATCTAGTCATCTACAACGGCGAGGGGGTAATATTACAAGAAAAACTCAGAATTTCCGAAAGTGGTACTTTTACGAGAAAAACAACTTTAATATTCTCTGAGATTATAAAGTCATACATTTTCCAGAAAATAAATCTGAAATTCCCTCAGATTAAAGTCACAATTCTATGAGAAGAAAACTCCAAAAAAAAGAAACCTTCTCCGCCGCCATTATAATTTAAAAAAAACCCCGCAGTGGTAGTATGAAAAAGACACTGCGGCAGAAAGCACAGTGATACACCGCTGCCCCTCTGCACACAACTCCATCTCTGGGACTCTGACAGTGGACATGACAGCAACACACACACACAGAGAGATAAGAAGCTCATCATGATCAATGGAATGGCAATAGGCTATAATCACATAAACATTCTACACATAGTGGCTTTCAGAAAAACAGACGTTTGATATTAAAGTATTTTAAAATCAGGCAAAGGCTGTTTTTGACGTCTGTTACAAATGTGGTCGTTGACACACACTCTGTGTTACAGGCCATCTGCTCGAGAGATAATACGGCAGCTGACCGAACACATCAACACACCCACTCTGTTCCCATTCACCTGTTGCTCTAACTGCATGTGTGCTCAACGCTTTTCCATCTCTAACAGTCAATTATGTGCGATGGGCTGGGCAGCCCTCTAATGAGCCCTCAGGGAGGGACGCGGTCACACTGAGGTATTGTGATCGGTCAGATGGTCAGATTAAAGCAGCTCATTAAACTTTACTAGCACCCCACGTTGTGACCATGTACAGACTGTGGGACGCACGCAGCGCCACACACACATTCACACACACACACACGTAGTTGTTGTTGAGAAACAGAAGGGCCAGACAGACATTATGAAACATGTATTTAAAGTGTGTCTGTGACTGAAATAAGAATAGAGATTCATTCAACCTGACATGTGATCGTACGTTTAGTCCTTTAATACATATAAGTCGGTCGGGTCATTTCGGAAATGTGTCTGTTTGTCTCTGTAGCTGTGAGGATGTTTGTAGATCTGCATTTACTTTGATTTTACTGTTCCTACTTTCTTCAGTTGACACTGGTATTGAGACTGTGACCAGCGTCTGCTTGCATTACCTCATCCTCCTGGTATCTTCCCACCACTGTTCTCGCTTGTTCCTAGTTTCAGTTTTATAGCTGAAGCCAATTTCATGGTGAAGTTTATTTTCCTAGTGGGTAAAGAATGTTCGCTTTTCGGTTTATTCTCGGTTTGTGGTCACATGGTGCTATAATTAAAATTAGAATCATTGTTTTGATGTGTTTTTCTCAAACATTTTTTTATTTCTTTAACTAAATATTGAATCATCGCACCTGTCACTAGGAGTATTCCTATTTCCTATTTCCTGGATTCTTTGCATTTAGATGCATCTATAAGTATAAGCCATGCTTATTTTGTTTATTGGTTATTGTTCATTTTGACAGAACTCTTCTTAACATCTCATCCCAGTGACACAACATTCCCGATAAAAGCGTAAACTTCACTCATCTGAGCAGTCATTTGTCTTGTGCACAAGACAAGACCTCTGTCATATAGGTGGTTTAGATTTTCCACTATTTTCATTTTTTTCCTAAGCATTTAAACCCTACTGCTAACATAATTATCATCCAGATCATCCTTATTTATTTTTCAATACACTGTGTGCACAATAATTAGGCAAGTGAGTATTTTGACCATATCATCATTTTTATGCATATTTTCCAACTCCAAGCTGTATAAACTTGAATGCTTATTGGATTTAAGCATATTAGGTGATGTGTATTGTGTAATGAGGGAGGGTTTGGCCTAAGGAGATCAACACCCTATATCAAGGTGTGCATAATTATTAAGCAGCTTCTTTTCCTCAGGCAAAATGGGCCAAGAAAGAGATTTAGCTGACTCTGAAAAGTCAAAAATTGTAAAAAGTCTTTCAGAGGGATGCAGTACTCTTGAAATTGCTAAGATATTGGGGCGTGATCACAGAAACGTGCTGAGAAAAAAAGACGCAAATTAACTGCCAAATATTTGAGAAGAATCGAACGTGAAGGTACCAGGAACCCATTATCCTCCAGTGCTGTCATATTCCAGAACTGCAACCTGCCTGGAGTGTCCAGGAGTACAAGGTGTTCAGTGCTGATGTGTGTCAAGACTGGGCCAAGAAATATCTGAAGACAGATTTTTCAAAGGTTTTATGGACTGATGAGATGCATGACTCTTGACGGACCAGATACATGGGCCCGTGGCTGGATCAGTGACGGACACAGAGCTCCACTTCGACTCAGACGCCAGCAGGGTGGAGGTGGGGTACTGGTATGGGCTGGTATTCTTAAAGATGAGCTAATTGGACCTTTTCTGGTTGAAGATGGACTCAAAATCAACTCCAAGTGTGCACACCAATAGTTGCCCAATAATTGTGCACAGATAGATATTCTCCTAAGAAAGCCAAAATCTCACTTTTACTTTAAATATTCAGATTTGAGGTTTATTTACATTTTGGATTGACCAAGAGCACTGTAGTTGTTCAATAATAAAATGAATCCTCAAAAATACAACTAATAATTGTGCACACAGTGTACTGCCAACAGTCTTACATGTGTTGAGCCATCCCAAGTAATGTGTTGGTCATGTGCACGGTAGTGGAACGTATCGAAGTACATTACATTTTCAGTCACTTGTACTCCATTTCAGAGGGAAATATTTCACTTCACTAGTGACAAATATAAGAATATAAAATATAATCAACAAATAAATGATGACGTATTACTTTGGATAAAGATCAACTTTACTGATCTCTTGGTGAGATTCACAAGCTACCCAGCTGTACATATACATATACATACATATATATATATATATATATATATATATATATATATATGTATATGTGACAAATCTGACGGATGACAGAATTTGCTGTAACGCCGGAACTAAGAAGTCCTCCTGTGTGTTTCCGCCCGGACAGTATCAAAGACGAACCAAACACCTCAGTCACAACACGTTATGCGTGTCGTTGTAGTTAGTCACTTGTTTCTTTTAAACATACCATCTCGTGTGAAACGCGGTTAGCGACCGACACTGCAGAGTTTAAACAAGGGAGCGGCTGCCGAGGTGAGTGAACCCTCTGGCTGCCCGAGAGATGTCACTCAATGTTGTGTCAGGTTTGAGCACGAAGGGGCACAGCCCTTTAAAATAGTTTGTTATCATCGGTAGTATCGGCTTTATAGAGGACCGGTCTGTTGCTTCATAGGGCATAACCTATAAACGCACCACTTCAATGTGCATTTGTACACCGAAAGCATTAAAGACATGATAGAAGTGAATATATAGGAGAAGAAGACAGGAAGCCATAGATTTATGACTCTCTTGTCCAGAGCGACTCACAGTGAACTAACTAACTACAGGGTCCTCTGGAGCAACTCAGGGTAAGTGCCTTGCTCAGCCACAATGATGGCAGCCTATTGAACTCACAACCTTTCCTACCCATAGTTAAGAAACAAACGACTACAGGATACACAACAAAACCAAAATAGAGCAATGGCGCATTTTCATGAAAATTTCGTCATTTTCAAATTGCCCTGTATTGTTATATTGTTACCCCCCACCCCTCCCCCCAATCTAACAAATGTGAATGAAAAATCATACAAAGAAATAAAAGGAGACACACTTGTGTGAATCAGTAAGAATGCTTGGACCATCTCTGTGGGTCGGAGGTTGAGGCCACTTTTCAAATAAGAACATAAGAGCCACTATAACACTCGCCAGTCATATTTGTAAAAGCACGATCATGTGGGAAATTAAGAAGCTTTTTCAATTCAATAAAATTAGAATTCCTGATTTATTTATTTTTTGCTCATGTAAACAGACTTGAGGTTCAGCCGTGTGTCTTGTCTCTGCAGTCATGTTCCTGGTGGACCCTGGGCTGTACATTGGCACTGCGGGCGACCTCAATGACAGCCAGGCACTGGCCGATGCAGCTGTCACTCACATCCTGTCTGTGGACTCTGTGGAGCCCGCCCCTCTGGTTCCTGCTGATGGGGACTTTCGCAGGAAGTGGGTCAATGTTCTGGATGAGGTGACCTCTGACCTCCTAAGTCACATGGACGAGTGCTTCCTGTTCATTCTGGAGGCTGTGGATGGAGGCGGGGCTGCAGTTGTTCACTGGTAAGGGTCAGAGGTCAACGGCATGCCACTTTGTTTTCATTTTTCACTCTAGATAGGTGTTTTATTTAACTCATGTGTTAATCATTTGATTATTAAAAAGTAGAGTAAAGACATTACCCTACTGCAGCAGCTACAACCCGAACAGTCTGTGTTGTGGTGAAGTCGAGCGTGGTGTATTTCACAGTTGACAGTTAATACTTTACTTCACCTTACTTTAGTTTTGTACAGTTATTTAATGAATATTTTAATAATTTGAGCAACATTTTTTTGTTGTTGCTATGCATGTAGAGTGTATGTAGTTTATTGTTATGTATTTCCCGTCTGTTCCAGGGAAACAAAGATATCTTCATGATAAAAAAATAAAAGCAGTTTTAAAGTTCTTCTATCAGCTCTTCATTACACTATCTTTGAATGAGCATAAATTCAACCATACAATACAACTGCTTCAAAAACTAACCAAAACAACTTTTAGCCAGTGCAAAACTTATGCCACACAACAGTTAAACATCAGCAAATGTCATCTTATTTGCCAATAGACGGTTGGTGGTTTGCAGTCAACAAGGTGAATATCGGCCTATTTTTTTTTTTTTTTTTTTTTTTTTTGTAAGCGATACCCATTCATCAAGAGTAGTGACCAAGACATGTACTCAGATACAGTTAATAAAATAAAATAAATAATAAAATACATAAACAATTAGTGTTAGTCTGTGCTGTATTCCATGTTCTGTTAACATTATAAATAAATACATTTTTGAATTGATTTCTAAAATGATTTTCAAAATGATATATAATTAATTATTATATATAGAGTATATATTAATGTGTGTTCTCGTATTCACGTAATCCATGCTTTACCAAATGCAGTTACTGTAAACTGGGGCTGCACATATAACAACAATTAACAATACATTTCAATCATCGATAAATTACCAAAAAAATAAGATGTCATTTTTGTGTCAGCACTACTGTAAATACTTAATGTAAACTGTGTGTGTGTGTGTGTGTGTGTGTGTGTGTGTGTGTGTGTGTGTGT
>CALSBV010010743.1:391498-411398 GCA_943590825.1 Bovichtus diacanthus
CTGTGTTCTCCTGTGTTCTCCTGTGTTCCCCTGTGTTCCCCTGTGTTCTCCTGTGTTCTCCTGTGTTCCCCTGTGTTCTCCTGTGTACCCCTGTGTACCACTGTGTTCCCCTGTGTTCTCCTGTGTTCCCCTGTAGAGGGTAAACATCAGCTTTACATTAAATATCAGTGCTAACCTCTGGTGCTAACAGCAACAATTGTACACACTCAATAATTACTATGTAGGTTAAACTATATAACGAACTGCATTGCATCAAACAATGCACTCAACAAGAGTCAAGATTTCGATTGATGTGTACATGGTTAAATACACAATGTTAAACACCTCTGTATGTTCAGCAGCTGGGGTGGAGGGTCGGTTCAACACCTTTGTATTCTCAGCAGAAGGTCAGGACGGGCCACTTCTTCTTATGGGGAAGGTCTGCAGTAGCAGCATAGTGCTGCCGCAATCAGTTTAAATTTGGCACCTAGTCAGCAACACACGAGAGGATGTCAGGCTCTGCCTGGAGTACAGATTTTCTCCTTCTGTGGTTGTCTTTTAGTTTTACCTAAAAATTCAATTAAATTTCTTTTCACAAGCATAATGGGCCTATAAAGACATTCAATCCTTGAAAGAGTTTGTGGAGGTTTGCAGGGGGCCCTAGGGCAAATATTAGCAGCATGGCCCTTTTAACCCCTGTTCCTCACGCACTCTGTGCTGCATGGGCAAGTTTTCTTTTAAATGTGGCTGTCCCAAGATTTGCTGTCATAGCCTGAAAACATGTATTTAGAAATATGCAACATGTATCCACAAAAATGAAACAGTGAATGTGTTCAAACCTCCTCAAGACAGGACATCAAGGTCAGCAGGACGCACCTTTATACCCATGTCATGTGATATTATGCTTTATTGCTGCATATATTACATGTTGTATGTAGTCTATATTATACATATATTGTATATATTTCCATATACTGTATGCAAATATGATGTCACAGAACTGCTATAAATGATGTACTGAGTTCAAGTCAGATTTGTACTTTTAAAAACATCAATGTAATCCATCTGGGTGACATAAATTTATAATATAATTTAATTCTTAGATATATAAAAAATGTATAATATTATAAAAACATTATTGTAAGTAAGTAAGCTATTTTAATGAGTTTATTCGCATATATGATCTGATCATCATAATGAATAGATTAGTGTTAATTGAGGCAGTACAGTACTGTAGACTACCTAAGTCTACCTAAGTCCAGTACCAACAGTCAGTACCAACCTCAGTGAACTTTGAAAGTCTTCAGTGTTTTCTCTGTATCTCACCGTTGGGACTGTCAGAAACGTCAAAGTGTTCAAATCTCACATTTTCCATGATGGAAGTTTGTTGTGTGTCTTTTGTCTCTGTGAGTCTTTAGTCCTCACTAGAAGCGTTAATTTGGAAGGAATCGTCGAGTGAAACTGGAGAAAAAAACTTTTCTTGACAGTTTGAGGTGTTGTTTGTGTTTATCTTATAGAAATGATGCACCTGGAGAAAACCATAGCAACCATGGAAACCTTCACATCCATTTTGTACACATGTGTTTTTACAGTCATATCTCACCTCTGTAATAATAATTTATCCAATCAGCCTGAGATCAAGTTCATATCTAAATATGAATTTACAGATGTGACCGCTCCTCAGGAACACGTCTGTAATAAAATGTGCTTTTAGTATATATATTTTTGTATTATTATATATTAATATATGAATGGTGTTCTGCTGTAATGTTCCTGCAATAATTATGTAATACATAAACTTGATTGTCTTTTTACTTGAATGTGTGTCTGAATAATTTGTCGTCTCAATAATTTGTCGTCTGAATAATTTGTCTCATTTTTTATTTTTCTAATCAAAGCTCCTCCATGTGAACTGCATGTGCATGATGTGGAACCGGTTGGTTTAGAATACTGACATCTTTTTTTGTTCCTATTCAAGCATTACTCCAGTTAATTAACAGGGTGCATGTGCAGGGTAGTGCTAGGTGATCATTTAATATAAGAATTTATTGTCTTTCAGTGGAATTGTATCATGATGAAATCATATATCGAGATATCGTGATGCAAAATTCCGTCGTCTTACTTGATAATGACAAGCACACTCAAACTTCTCCGTCAAACTCAGTTAAATCAAACTATTGTATTAATATGATTACTCTGTATTTTTGTGCATGCATGTAAGCATAGTCAGTTTATAGCTGTACATATTTATTTTATCAATAATTTTGCTTGAAACTTGTGTTCATTTTGCACTTAAGTTCTTAACTAAATGAGAAAATACTCAGCACTATTCAGTTGTCAAGTATTTGACTCACACAGTAGTATACAAGAATAGGCTTTACCATGTGGTTGTTTCATATAGACAGATATGAATTACTAGATAACGTGCTTTATTGTGATATATTAGATTAGATTAGATTAGATTCAACTCTAACCAGAAGTGCAAAAATGTGTTATATGATATACAAAAAGTGCATTGAGTGATGCTATAAACTACTATATCCAGATGATGTACAGACGTAAAACATGTAATAAATATGTAACAGAGTGTAAATGCAGGTTGTATGTGCAAACAGTAGAATATTGTGCAGATATGAATAGTGCAAATAATATGTCTGTTATAAGTACAGGTAAATGGACTGCATTTATATAGCACTTTTCCAATCTTTGCGATTACTCAAAACACTTTATAACACATCAGCATTCACACATTCACACAGAGTCAGAGGCTACTGTACAAGGAGCCACATGCTCATCAGTGATAACCATTCACACAGTCACACACTGTTGGCCATTGGGAGCAATTTTATTGTGTATCTTGCTCAAGGATACTTTGACATGCTGACTGCAGAGGCTGGGGATTGAACCACTGACCCTCTGACTGGTGGACGACCTCCACCTCCTGAGTCACAGCTGCCCACAGGTGAGTGCAATGATGCGATGGAGATGGAAGTGATGGAGCAGAGTTCTGCAGAGTCACTGCCTCTTGGATTAACCTCTTCCTGAGCCTGGTGGTGCGAGGGCGGAGGCTTCTGCAACGCCTGCCGGATTGGAGGAGGGTAAAGAGTCTGTTGTTGGGGTGAGAGGCATCCTTGATGATGTTCCTAGATCTGTCCAGACAGCGTTTGAGATAGATGTTCTCAATGTTGGGTAACTGGGTGCCGGTGATCCGTTGGGCGGTTTTCACCACTTGCTGGAGTGATTTCTGGTCTGAAGTGGAGCCGTTTCCGCACCACACTGTGATGCAGTTCGTGAGTATGCTCTTGAAGGTACAGCGGTAGAAGTCCACCAGGAACCTGGGACCAAGGTGAGCTTTCTTAATGAACTGTAGGAAGTAGAGGCACTGTTGCACCTTTTTGACCAGAGTGGAGGAGTTCAGAGACAAGGTGAGGTCATCAGAGATGTGAATGCCAAGGAACTTGCTGGACACACGCTCCACTGCAGCTCCGTTGATGCAGATGGGGGTGGGGTGCATGGCTCCGAGCCCGCCTGAAGTCCACGATGATCTCCTTGGTCTTCTTGGTGTAAAGAGCCAGGTTGTTATCAGCACACCACGTGGCGAGGTGCTGTATAGTGCTTTAGTGATCAGGCTTTCAAATAGAACAGCAGAAGTTTGTGAGTTAAGGCTGCCACCATTGAGCCCCTGAGCAAGGCACTTAACCCTGAGCTGCTCCAGAGGACTGTCCCTGTAGTTAGTTCACTGTAAGTCGCTCTGGAAAAGAACGTCTGCTAAATGACCTGCAATGTAATGTAAAAGTCCCATTTAGTGTGAGGCCCATTTAGAATAATTTCTGTCATATTATTGGATAAATATTTTATAGTATTTTATATACAGTCTGTTGTTGTTATTCTGATATTCAAACAGCTCATGTTTCATTTAGCATCTTTCACCTCTGCTGATGAATTGTTATTTCCCAATGGAGTCTTTGTCTCGCTTTGAACATTAACATATTAGAGCCACAAGATGGCAGATTAGCTCCACTGAAAACATCGTCTCCTTCTGCAGCCGCTTGAGAAAAGCTTTCCGCCCCCTGATGCAGTGAAAGATGTGAATGTGAAGCAGATGCAGGAAGTGTTGAGCTTGTAACAGCAAACAGCAAACACGTTGAGACAACATGGATGCTTCTTAGTAAAGTATAGTAAAATATAAAACAGAATAATTAGAAATGATGCTCTCTCTCTCTCTCTCTCTCTCTCTATTAACACAAAGACCTCTTCAGTTTAAGATCGAGCAACTGTTTCATATCTTACTTCATATAATAAAATTGCTGTCAGATGATAGGTTAAGCATATACGTTTACTGTGTTCTCCATAGAGCCCAGAGAGGATGGGCACTAATAATGTGTGACTCTAGGAAGGAATATAGTAATATATTTCATCAGTATTATTAGGAATCAAATCAAATCAAATCAAATCAAGTTTATTTATATAGCCCAATATCACAAATTATACATTTGTCTCAGTGGGCTTTACAGCCTGTACAGGGTACGACACCCTCTGTCCTTAGACCCTCACATCGCACAAGGAAAAACTCCCTAAAAGATACCCCACAATTAGTGGGGGAAATATGGAAGAAACCTCAGGGAGAGCAACTGAGGAGGGATCCCTCTCCCAGGACGGACAGACGTGCAATAGGTGACGTGTGTACAGAACAAACAGCATAGTTAAAAATACAACATGGACAATCTATGCGACAGAAAACATGATACGATGGTATATATAAAAAAAAGATGGATCTAGAGGGATGTCAAGGCTTCCTGGTGTCAGGCAGGACCAGGGCAACAGGTGCAGCCACGATTCGCGGTCCAAAAGTAATCTTTAATAGTGGCAACCTGCCAGATAAGGGACACAGAAACTCCGGGGATGATGCCCCGGATGGTGAGTTAGTAACATGCATTTAAGGGACATGAATGCATATCAAATAGAGAGGGAGAGGAGGAGAACGAGAAAGATAGGGAAGAGAGGAGAGGAGTGAGTCCCCCGACAGTCTAAGCCTATAGCAAGGATTAGGATTAGTTTATTATCTTCATATTTGGTTTTAGTGGAAAGTTGCTGTGGCTCAGATGTTTTAGAGGCTTTTCCATCCTTGACTAAAGTCATTATTCTGGATAAACTATCAAATGTCAGCTGAGAATGTTGAATTCATTTCAGATTCAGGTTCATCTACTTAATGTGTTTACAGTAAATTATGAACTTTGTCCTGTCCTGATCCACAGCAAACACAAATCCTTAGCATGGATGGATTACAGATTGGGCCTACCGCGGACAGGCCCAAGGGCCCAAAGTGTCAGGAGCCCCCCTGGCCTTTTCCTGGATGTACGTGTCTCTTTGAGTGACATTTTGTAGGTAGAGACTCAAAATCACAAAGAAACATAAAAAGACTACAAAGAGATGCAAAACAACCACAAAGAGACGCAAAATAACTTCAAAAAGAGGCAAAATACAAAGAGACAAAGTAACCACAAAGAGACACACAGTCAACACAAAAACACACAAAACGACTACAATTAGATTCAAAATGAACACAAAGAGACACGAAACAACAACAAAAAGGCAAAACCACCACAAAGTCTGTGTCTTGCTCTCAGGTAAAGATGGGGGGTATTTTGCATGTCTGTGCCCAGGGGCCCATTGTCTCATAATCCACCCATGATCATGATAAGGACAGTTTTTGACGATATTTCATGAACAGAATCTTTTTGTAAGATCTTACATCATCTAAAATTTTGGTCCAAAACATGATTGAGCAACAACTTGAAGGTTTTGAGTGTGCAGGTTCTTATTTCATTGTGATAATGTCAGTAAGTCCAGATCTTAGTGACAACAGATCAGTGTAAGCCTCAAAGTACAGTATGAGGATTGTTACAGTGAGGCCGTTGCACCAGCGCTGGACAGTAATGTCCTGTCCCACAGACGCCTGGAAAACTGGAGCGCACACACTGGAAATTTGGTGCAGTGAGGAGCCAACAAAAAGAGAGGGTTATGTAAAAGAGGTGGGAAAAAGGTATTAAATAAGGTAAAGTGAAAATGTGTGAAAATGACAAGAAAAGAAAGTAAAGAGAGACTGGGGATGTGGTTTGAGTTTTCCATGCTCTCATAAGCACTGGAATTAGGAATCAATTAAAGGGGACTTCCCAAAATGTGTGTGCGTGTGTGTGTGTGTGTGTGTGTGTGTGTGTGATATTTTACCACATCAACCACAATCTCTCCTTAGAAAGAGAAGGAAAATAAATGATCTGAAAGACTGCTCAAGTGGGGAAGTCCAGTTCCACAGTGCTACAGTCGTACTATATGAATTGCCACATCTTCATCTTCTTAAGACTCTCCAGTGGATCCAGATGCTGTGGCACGTGTACTAACAAGAACTAGGAAAATAGATCATATTAGCTTTGCGGCACTGGCTCCCTATAAAATCCAGAATATGATTTAAAATCCTTCTCCTCACCTACAAAGCCCTTAATGATCATGCACCATCTTATCTTAAGATGGTTTGAGAACCCTGCACTCCCAGAAGGCATTGTTCCTTGAGGTTCTTAGAGTCTCCAAAAGTAGAATCGGTACCAGAGCCTTCAGCTATGAAGCTCCTTTTGGCGTGAACACACCCTTAGATAAGAGACCCAACATCTTCAACACTAAAGGAAAAGTGGAAGTGCGTTTGAAGTAATACTTCTACGCAAAATGTTACTGTATTGACTTGATTTTGACGTCTAGCGTTATGAAGTAATGTTTTAAAGTGCACATATTCAAATATTCCACTAATCTACAGGTGGCGGTAACGTGGCAAGAAAAAACAATGCAGCAACAAAAGGCAGGTAACAAGAAGTCTGCTGTGTTATGGACACGTCTCGGTGACTAGCATGTTAGCCAACATACTGTAGCTGATAATCACACTTGTAGTATTTGTCACAATTATAATCCTACTAATTTCCCAGTACACATATTCTACTCCCAGACTATCAAGGCAAATAGTTTAATACCTGTTCTGTGTGCGTAAACTCTAAAATGAAAGGACTAATATAAAATCCATTTTAACCTAAGCACTCTGTTTGTTACTCCGTGGTTCAGTTGGTGCGTTTACATCCACCTGTTTTTATGCACATGTTCAATTTGGGCATAAAAACCCTGAGTGGAAAACCTCAAAATATCACAACAAAGCTCCCAGTTTGGGTTCAGGAAGCACCCTCTCCACATTTAGGCTTAAGACTTTACTTTTTGATAAAGCTTATAGTTAGGGCTGGCTCAGGCTTGCCTTAGACCAGCGCCTAGTTAAGGTGCTAAAAGCTTAGACTGCTGGGGGGACTTACAACACGCTCCTCTCTCCTCCTCTCCCACTCTATCTGTATTCATTCATCTCCCATTAATGCATATTTACTAACTTGGCATCCAGGGTATCATAACTAGAGTTTTTATGCTTTCTCATCTTGCAGGTTACCATCAATGATGGTTGCGCCTGCATCGTAGCTGCGCTTATTGCTGTGGACCCAGGTTCTGCTTTAGGTGACTTCCTGTTAAAGGGGAGTTTTTACTTGCTGCCATTGCACTAGTTCTTGCTCGTGGTGAACCTTTATGTTTGGTATATGAAAAGTGTCATGAGATAACTTCTGTTGTGATTTGGCGCTGTATAAATAAAATTGACTTGACTTGACTTATTTGAATGTGAACTAGTGAAAACTAACAATTGCAAAAGCCATATGCACTAATAATTGTAGGAAAAATACTTACAAATACCTACAAATACTTGTTTAAGTGCTCTAAAAAAGACACATAGCCTACATGGCATGTTTTTTTATTAACTTACCTAAATGATTGTGTTTGCGGTTAGTGATCTGGTGAGTAGGGTGTCCCAGGGCAGCCAGTGCCCTCACTTTAATGCTCCTGAAAGTCTGTAGTGGTGTGTCTGCTAATAAAGTTGACAGTGAGTGATTGCAGTAATAAAAGTAAGTAATAGCAGATGCTGCTCGAAACAAAGAAAATGTCCATTGACTTCTTTCTTGTTGTCAAAAAGCACTGATTTTTCCTTTAATTGCTATACTGAGTTACTAATACAGTACAAGTGGAGTTCAAATCCTTCTGTTGCTCTTCTTTCCTCTTTTTACCATCAGAATAGCCTTACAGTTATTCCAAATGTCTGTCTCTCTTACTTATATCTACTTTAATTACTAATATTCCTGTGTAAATGAAAAATAATGCTTGTATCTGCCCCACAAAACAGATCCGCTCCAAATTTAAATTTAAATGTTAGGGTTCTTTCCTTGGCCCATGCTCCCCCTCAACCACCAAGTTTCAAGAAAATCGGGGTAGTAGTTTTTCAGTCATCCTGCTGACAAACAGACAAACAAACAACAAACCTTGAGTGCCAGGAAGCACATGATACTAACTTTTTATGCTGCATTGGACTGCTGTAAATCTTTTTATATGTCTGATGACTTTAAAGCACATTTGTGTCACACTTACTTCTGCATAGTGTGCTTTAAAATTGACTCGACTTAACAATCGTTGTCAGGTAATAAACTTCTACATACTGGGCAAGTTATTGTTCTCATGTTCCTGCACAAAGTAGCAACACTGAGTTTAGGATGGAGACGACTGTTTTTGGAGAAAATGAGCTCAGATTAATACAGCAGATGTGTCCTGCTGCTGCAGTCTGGACTAGTTAGTGGCATCATAAAATAAGCAGATCTTTCATGTGGATGTCTGACACTCTAGCTTTGCTTATTGCACGCACCATACTACAAGATGCCTCTCATTAACCTGCTTCCTGTAACCTGATCCAATGAAGAGTTACAGGAACGACAGCAGGAGAGCGAAGGAGTGACACGATGGAGGATGTGAGTCACATTCAAACCCCCGACCCTTTGACTGTGTGCGGTTTCTGTGTCTGGGCTCATGAGAGAACACTCAGGAGAGATCTGCTGCTCTGATTGGACTTACAGGAAAGGTTATTTTCCCTAGTCGTGGTCTCAGTCATTATTCAAAAGAATGTAAATGTTTTTTGGCAACAAACTGTGGGAGTCTGTCAAATGTGCAATATTTGCAGATTCATGCAAAAACTCTTTTTCAACTTTAAAGAATGAGCTATTTCTGTCTTTCTGTTTCTTATTACATTCTCAAACTCTGGCTACAGACATGCATTGCAAATAAAATGAGTTTCCATTGTGTGTGTGTGTGATTGAAGTGTGATTCAACATCTTCTAGTCTCTAACTGTGTTATACTTTTTGTCCATTTCTTCAGTTGTATATCTCTATAAGCTACCTGAGCTGCTTGTCATTTTGTGTTACCTTCATCATTTTGTATAATGGACCACAACATTTTTTTTTTCTGTCAGTTGAGACTCTCAGAGTAACAAACCAGATGTTGAAATGTAATGTCTGGGAAACACATTAGCTCTCTCTCCTGTCTCCTCTCATCTCTGCTTTTCCATTTCCTCTGCCCTCATCCCTCACCTCTCCTCTGCTTTCTAGTATTTACAGGTCTGGCTGGGAGCTAAACAAAGTCTCCGTATTTAATATCATGCGTTACCAAAAATATTGAAACCTTTATAACCTATTGACATCTTCTCTCTCACTAGGATCCATAATCTACTGTTACAGTAAATATTCTATATCAGCTTGTTCTAGCACTGTAAGTTAAATATTCAAACCCATGACACACGAGATAGAAAGATAGAATAAAAAATGAAAATATAAGAAATAAAAGAAAAACACAGTAGTGAAGTGATCTAGCCACCAGAACTACTTGTAGTTGTATCCATATGCTGTCTCTAATGGAGTTAAATGCAAGGTTTGGGTGATTAACACATGTTGCAAATGTAAGGTAAAAAGTGATTAAATAGTAAAAACAGTACAATGTATAATGAAAAATTATTATTATTATGGGTAAAATAACTTATTAACTAATTGCAGATTGGGCATAAGGCTAACATAGCCAGTAACTTTCAGCAGCAAAAGGTGAAGTAAAAAGTAAAAACAATGCAAAAACGAAGGCCACTGTGGTACATAATAGTACCGGTAGTTGAATGAAATAATGCAGGTGAGCATTCATTCCGTCAATGTTCCCCTCTATCGCTGGGAGGAGTTGAAGAGCCGTATGTCCTGGGGGACAAAAGACTTCTTCAGTCTGTCTGTTGAGCAGGACTGTGAGGTCATTCGCCGCAGATGTCAGTCACAAATATAAAACATGTTTTTAAAAAATCTTATGAGAATGACAGTCAGCGACTGGATCTGAAGACTGAAGGTTAGAATCTTTATATATTAAACACTATATGATTTTAACAGCCGACAGTCTGACCCGGACTGGCACAGACCCAGTCCACCTTGGTCCCATCAGTCGTCACACCCAAATTTTTGCCTGAACATGCGTCACTCGAAATTGCATGTGTTTTATTATTACGATAAAAGCTGATAATCAAATTGGGATGCTCTTATTTATGAAAAGTGGGCTGGTGCTGGTGTTTTCTTTGTTCCATTCATACTGTAGGTCAAGATATGTTCAGAAAAAAAGACTCCAGACCTTTCACTTTCTGTCTCTCTACTCTGCTGCATCATCGAGCCTGCCACAGCCAAAAGAGAGGGCATAATGTTCCAATTGCTGTTCAGAAGGATGTACTACATCAGTCAATTCTGCGGGATGTCTCTGCTGTTACGTTGTAGCTACTCGTCACTGGTTGTCTGTCAACATTAGAAAAGTTTTACGTTTGACCATAAGGCTTTACACAGAGCACAGACTCAGACAAAATCCCACCTGCTTAAATTGATCTATATCCAGCAACTGGATCTAGATGAAGTGCAGCAGAATAGGACATTTGGGGTGAGGGCATTAATAATAATGTGATAAAAAATTACAATTAGATTGGTACTTTTCTTATAAATCACAAACTAGAAACAAACCAGCTCTGAAGTGAAGAAAGCATGAGAGCTGTTCAGATAAAAGTTGCAAAAAAAAGGAAGAGGAACTTGTCCATCATCCAGTGTGCAGCGATGGAGATCAGAACCTGCTTACAGACACACTGAAGCCCACTAGCAAGGACCTACAGCAGACTCTGGTTGTGTTCTTCTGCATCTTTGCTGTTTAAAAACAGCGGAAGGGCTATATTACAGCATTTAAACTGTTTAAAAGCTGCCATGTTTTCTGTAGATGGTCTGGCTTCTTGTTACCCTGCATTTTTTATTGTCATCAGCAAATCCCATGTGCAGACCAAAGATAAAATGAATGTATACAAACAAGTATTGTGTGTGTATCAAAGTCTGGTATATCTCATTCTCCTGTCTGTGCCATAAAGCTCTATTGTTGTCCAAAACGTATTAAATGAGCCACACTGTTACACTGGGTGACATGTTCCTTCATTACCATGAAGACACACATTGTTTATTTTGATTCAATCCCACATGCAGTGACTGCTGCCAGAAACTCACTGGAGCACCAAAGTTCCCAAGAGATTAACTATTTGCTCTTGTATGAGTAACGTTGACTGAAAGCTACAGTGGCCAGCTGTATTCCAGACTTTCCTCTTTCCTCTTTCCACCACTTTCTCTTTTCCTTTCTGTTTCCTCTTTGCCCGCTCCCTTGCTCCCTCCTTCTTCTCTCCTGGGTTAACAGTTAACAACTTCAGTTTGAAGCAATGGAGTGTGGCTCAGAGCAACAGACAGAGGGAAGTCAGAAAGCATTGAATGAAGGATTTACACATTGTTGGTTTTCTTTTAATGAGATGTGTTGACAATAAGAAGACTAAAGAATAGTATAACACCAGCCTAATAACCTTGTGACATTTACCTCTACGTGCATCCCTATCACTCTCTCTCCTTTTTCTCTCACGTTGCTATGTTTTCATTCCTTTGCGTCTCCTTCCCTTCCTCTTCTTTTCACAATTAATGGTGAAATGTGTAGTTCGAGACACCTGCTCCAAAGAAATAGGGGGCAGTATTTCACCTCTACTACTGGGACCATACAATCTAAATTTACAGTCATCAGCTCATAAAAAAGCCTACTATAGTATGTTATCCTATGTTTATATTTCATATTTTAGTTTTAGTAGTTTGGCATATTCATTGTATTCTAAGCATTGTAATTCATTCTTTATATTGTGTATTGCAATATACAGTACAGCTATATATCTCTCTTTTTAGTGTTCATATAATTACTGTGTATCTTTTAATAGAGTTATAATAACTAAAGTTCAGGAACAAGACCACAACTCGCCCCTTCCCAGATTTGGCTCCTTCCCGTTCAACTACCATCTCCGACCGGACAGTTGCCTGCCCCCAGAATCCTCTTAAGGAAAATCAAAGCCAGGCTTTTCCAGCTCTTCCTGTTCGACGATGACGTCATGACGCAGCCCACTCCTTACCTCGTTCAGGGCCAGGTCGTATTTCCGTTTGTACCACCTCCCTCTTTTTCTGATAGGTCTCGTGTCCTGTCCTCTTTTCTTTCATCCCTGTGTTCACAGGTTGCAAATCAAACCCCTACATCCCATCATCCAAGCATCCTTTCTTCTCCCTTTCCTTCAGTTGTGGCTAACATAGCCCCTTTGAACTCGCTTGCTCCTGCAAATCCTTCCCCCTTCCGTCTCGCAGCAGCCACCACCAACGCTGCCGTCCATACAGCTACAGCTGCTACGAGCCTCGTCGTTTTTGGACTTTCTCAACTTCATCCTATTCTATCCCTGTTACCCTACCTCCTGTTCCCTCCCCCATCCGTCCCCCAACACCCTACAGTTTTTCCTGTATCTACAGCGGCCCCTGCCATCAGTTTTCTCGCTCCAGCCATCATTAATCCTACAACCACCAGAAATTACACTCTGGCTTCCGTCATTCCCCCTGCTTATCCCATTGCAGTTGCATAAGTAGATTTGGATCGCTAAGGACATTTGGCACATCTGAAGTTGACTTCTCTTCATTTTTTTACTTAACAAAAATATAAAGAAATTTGAATAGATATTCAAGAGAATGTTGCTACATGAGGCCTATTGACTTTCAGCAGGTACAGTATATTCTAGTAAAGCTGACTGGATCCTCTGGAGATGACATCAAAAGTTATATAACCGTCATGTTTATGTGGTGGTGTCTGTGTGTGGTTTGTGTGTGTATGTGTGTGTGTGTGTGTGTGGTAAGTGACCACCTAGCAGGATGCCAGAAGAAAGGTGCCCATTCACATCACATGCATACTCAAAAAGACTCACAAAGCTGAATGCTGAATATGTGCGTGTGTGTGGTCCCCATGCTTTCAGACATTAAGACCAAGTGGTTTATAGACAGTTGTATGGAAAACACACACACACGCACACACAGCAGTATCTGCATACACATTCCTGACTACCACTGAGCTAAAAATCTGTACAAAGAAAGAAAAATAAAAGGAGAGAGAGAGAAGAAAGGAGGGAAGTTATCATGCAGATCGAGACCTTTGGGTCATAAATTCACTCACTCAGAGGTCATTTGTGTTTGTGGATGAAATAAGAGGAGGTGACAGAACATCTGCTAAAGGAGTCTGAAAAGGGAGGAATGAAAATGAAATATTGAAATGATGGATGCAAAGGCCTTGGTTAAAGGTACAATGTGTAAGATATGCTAAAATTTAAATTTAACATATTAAAACAATGAACTAACATTATCAACAGATTGTGAAGAGGTACCAGTGTTGACGTTATGTCAAAGACGTCTATGTGTTGCTTCATGATGATTTCCACTTAATTGGAGGCGTGTGGCCGATTGTTTAGTGGTAACGCCCCTGAAGAATTTATAAGGGCAGGTGTTGTGCCGTGTGCAAATACTCTGGCACATGCCCAAGAATTGGAGGGATACCACCAAAAAGGCTGTAAGAAGAAGAACTTCAGCATGAGTGAAATTGAGGTACTGTTAAATAAACTTAAACAAGGTAAACATGGGATTTTCCTGAGCATCAGTACTGGCAAAATCAAAAAGCATCTAAAAGCAGTATATAAGCCATTCAGAAGCAGAAGAAACAGCCCACAAATTGAATAATCCAATTTTTTTATGTTCCTCAAATTTAAAATTGATTTTTTCTTACATTTGACAATTTGTAATCTTTGTTTTTTCTTATCTTGCTAACTGTGCTTGTGACCACTCCAATTGCATTTTTATTACCTTCCGAGTGCATATGGACTGATGAACTGTGCTGTGCAGAACAAACCAGACTAAAGTGAATACGGCTCTCTGTGGTGAAATCTAATCAGACACCAATTGGTGATCTTACAGTATATAAATCTATGTGAGACTCTCTCACATGTAGAAGGTCTGGTCTGTGTTCTGAGCATTCAGAGGTTCACCAGCATCTGGCTGGGCCTTATTTTCCACCCTGGGATCCTTCCAGTGGCTCTGCAGCTTCCAGGAAAACTAAATCAACCCAAGAAATAACATCCACAGCAGGCTGGACATGCACAGGACAGACTGAGGAGAAAGAAAGGGAGAAAGACTGGAGCTTCCTCTTTTTTAAACATTTTATTATAAATTAACAAAACAGCAAACTTGTATTAAAGCAGTTGAAACCAACCTTGTCTTGGGATGTGCTAATTTAAAGATGCTTTTAAACGAATGAACTTCCATAGGAGATGAAGCACTAACTGTACCAGGGTTAGAGCTCCAAACCTTATGATAAGAACATTACTGGACAGGAGTGAAGGTAAATATGCAACACGCTAAGCAGACATAATAAAAACAAAAACAGTATCCAATATAGTACAGTACACACTTTGACCATATAAAAAAAAAAAATTGGCTGCTGCTTCATTACATACTGAAAATAAAGGCATTACTCTGACATTAGATGCAACACAAAGAGTATAAAGTATCTGTACCTTAACTTATTATCAGAATCAGTTTTGACTCTGAACATTGTATACTAGACACAAGTCTGGTTTTATCTGACATTATTTCTGATTACAGCAGCTTATTGACCACAGGTTATGGAAAGCTGCCAATTTTTAGTGGCATAAGTCTGTATAGTGTATGTATAGGTTTTGAATACATGATTGATGAATTAACACAGCAACAGCAAAATGGGTTCAGGATTTTTGTTCATGGCCGAAAGCCTTAACTGTTGTACTTCCTTGAAGTTAGGTGATTCACAAGAGACAGAGTTGGTCAAAATTGATGCAGCAGAGCCCAAGATATTTAGATTTTTAGTCCCAAAAACACTGGAGGTAATATCCAATCCATAAACATCATTCTCCCAGACAACACTGTTTTCACAAGCTGAACAGTGCTCCCTCTTAAACTAATATAATAATAAAATATGTGATTTTTAACTCTTATGAAAGGGGAACTTTGCAAGGACTAGATCAATCCCACTTAACATGATACTAATAACTCCTATTGCCAAGCACTGAACTCATGGAAGGTCATAACAGAAAGAACTGAAAACTTTAATGAGTAGTGTGTTCTTTAAAAATGTTGATTCAAAGTCTGTACATACAGGGAGCACTCCTCCACACTCATCATCATTCATAAAAAAATATACTTCTCTGGGGTTTTGCCTTTTTCCAAATGTGAATATATTTCCACTTGTTTTCTGACTATTTTTGAGTTAAATGCTACACTTGCTGCTGGATACTGACTTTGGTGTGTGTGTGTGTGCGTGTGTGACAAAGCAGCAGCAGAGGTCAATATAAAAAACACATTCAGTTAGACTGATCCACAGTCATTTAGAAACAAAACATTGATAAATATCTGTTCAGTCATTATCGTAATTCTTCTGTCTTCAGCTTTCTTTGCTGGATATGCTAGACTGCTGTTATATCTTCCAACTGCGTGTCCATTCATTGTACTAATAAGCGAAGATGACGTCATACGTCATCTGGTGTGCATTGTCCCATGCGTACAGTTTCTTATCTAATGGGCAGTAAGCCACCTGAGAGGTGTGTGCGTGCATGTTGGTGAACGCCAGGCTCGGCACGGTGTGTGTGAGTGTGTGTGTATCGAAGGCGTATGTGACATTAGCGTAGCGATGCTCCATACTGTTCACTGCATAAAGCACGCCGCAAACCAGGAAGCTGTTTCCGTAGCGACCACGCCGAAGACCTGTGCGGAAGGTCTGTATTGGCTGCAGGTCTCGGTGGCGGAGGTGGATGAGCAGGATTACTTCCTGGTGGAAGCCTTCTGTGTCCAGAGCGGGGTAGAGCAGCCACAGGCCGGACTCATCAACAGCAAACTGCACCTGGAAATACAACATGCTAATATAACTAATGTGCACTAATGTTACATAATAAATATCATAGCAATAATTCAGATACACGCATCAAGGGTAGTCAGGATGAGGGGACTTCAGCCCCCTGTCTCTGGGACTGTGTTACGATGAGTGAGTTTTGGGGGAAAATTAATAATGCTATTGTTGATATTTTATCTCTAAAGTTACCCCTTGATCCAACGGTTTTTATTTTGGATTAAATAATATTTTGATATTTATCTCTAGAGAAAATGTTAACAGCCTTTAACTCCCCCCTGAAACCACAAAGTGTCATTTTTACAGTTTTGTTGATGTCCGGACTAGAAAATACAACATGTTAGTGAGTTTAAAAGTTAAGTGTTTTATTGACCTTTAACTTCATTGACAGCCAGGCTAGTTGATTTGCCCTTCTTCCAGCCTTTATGCTAAACTAAGCCAATCACCTCCAAACTGCAACTATGTACTCAACTCAAAAACATGAGTGTCATTTATCTTTTCATCTCACTCTCAGAAACAACATTAATAAATGTTTTTCCCAGAATGTTGAAATATTCCTTTGAAGATCTACTTTTCACTTTTATCGGGGTAACAAGTAACAAGTAAACTTTCAGTTGAAATATGTCTGGAAATGAACAGTGTACAGAACTACAGCAGTTGTTTCTTCTCCTCGCTATTTGACCTTTAGAACTCCAGTGATTTGTAGTGTTTTTATTCCCCGCACTGACCTTTTGTGACCCTTCAAAGTGTCCCGAGTGTATATTCCACTAGTAGGTCATCATGCAGTGTTCCTCTTACGGTTAAATCACAGTTACCACACTCACATAAAGTATAGCATGGGTCTTACCTCAGTGTGTGTCCTGTGAGCTTGCTCCTCCAGTATAGCATCATGTAGTGTGGTCCAGGCGGCTACATATCTGTGTCTCAGGTCATATCTGATGATGTCCCTGCTGAAGGCACGGTTGTAGTAAAAAGCTCCATTTAACACGACGTGGCCTGTTCCAGTAAAACTGTAGGGCAGCTTGTATGAGTTACTTGCCTGACCTGAGCAGGAAAAACACACAGAAAACATACATGCAGCTAGTCAGGCTCACAATCCACAACATGCCTTTAAGTGTTACCATGACTGCATATCAAGGTGTGATCCACCCATACAGTAGCTTATCCGTAACTGCTAGCCTGAGTGATATTGAAACACAGTTGAAACTGTGAAACTTAGTAATGTCTCTGAAGTTATCTCATGGGTGGTGAGGTTGAGGGACAAATCCTAATACTGTATATAGTATAAATACTAAAAAAAGAAAGAAAAACAAGACAGACATTCTCCAATGTAGTTTGCTACAGCTCCATAGACACTATTGAGCCATCTTTTACTGATAGCACTTTTAAGTTAAGGGCCCCATTTCCCTAAAGCATCTTAACGATGGAAGAATTTCAAACATTCTTTAAAACATTTTTTTTTCTTTTTATTAATATTATCTGACTTAAATGCATTTTCCTGTGCATTTGGTTGCCACACATTTTTTATTTAGGTGTTAATATGTAGCTACATACTTTCCATCTTTGATAGGGAATTTCCAGTTGCCTGCGGGGTCTGATACAGTAGTGTCAATTAGATGACCAAATGACATCACTTGAATGAACTGTTCATGACACACATATTTATGAAGTTTATGAGAACCATCACTTAATTGGGGGGGGCTTATTTAAGTGCTGTAGGTTCTATTCCGAATATTGGATTATTGCAGAAGCTCTGCGACAAACAAAAGTTAGCGATACTTACAAATGAACATCACATCAATGATGATTGAAGCGTAAATGCAATTGCCCTATTGGGGCTAGTCTGTGGCAGCCATACAGATCTCATAAAATGTTTTTTCACTTGTGCATTATGGCACAAGTGATTTATTTAGCAGTAGCTCTGGCAGATTTGTCTTAGGCAAAAGCAGTTGAAAGATTCATAAGATGACTCAGGGAGTTTGAAACTGAGATTCTGTTTGAGTTGAGAAGGTCCATAGTGTTGGGGGGGTTTGCCTCAGGATATTTAATGACCAAAATCCAGTCGTTTTGCCAATTTTTTTGTAAATGTAGCAGCAAAGATGCTTCAAGTAACTTCATATTTACCTGATTTGAAGGTGTCCATGTCTCGGAACTCTAGGAGGTTGTTGCCATAGTGACCATTCGTAAGGTAGATGACGTTACCATGGCCATGAGCATCTCTCATCCAGGTGCCGACACTGAGGCCGTAAGAGTTCTGCTGAACCGGTTCAGAGATGCTGGCTACTGTGTCCTTACACACTGCTGCAAGAACACACACGAAAGGTGACACTGTGAATGAGCTTGAAGACTCTATGACACGATTAGTGTTTTTTCACTTATTTTATTGATAAAAAAATCTTAAAATACGTGCATTCACTATCAGATAAACTACTGTACAATATGTATCTCTACCAGGCTTTTTTGTGGTCTTTGGTTGGTCAGCAGGGCTCTCCGTCCAGCTGAGCCGACTTTTGGATCCCGGCCGAGAGTCTGCCGTGGGAGACACATCTTTGGGTGGACCTATATTGGTATCAAAGAGTGAGGTGGTATGCTGATTGACGTGCCGGGTAGGCTGAATAGTAGTTGTTGGTTCGGTTGTGGTGGGTATTGTTTTGGTTGTAGTTGGATTTGGAGTTGTTGGTGGTATGTTAGTAGTTGATTCAGTCATTTGTTTGATGGTAGTGGGAACTGGTGTGGTTGTAGTTGGTTTTGGAGTTTTTGTTGGTATGTTAGCGGTTGATTCAGTCGTTTGTTTGATGGTGGTGGGAACTGGTTTAGTTGTATTTGTGTTTTTTTGGATGGTAGTTGGGGGAGCTGTTGGTTGCTGGGTGGGCGTAGGCCGGATTGGTCTCCTTGATAGGTCCTGAAGGTCTAGTTGTGTGCTCGGTGTAGTTGAAGGGCTTGGTCTCTCGGTGGGGAATGTCATGGTAGGTGGATGTGGCTCAGAGATCAGTAAGTCCACTGAAGCATTTGCAGTTGATGTAAA
This sequence comes from Bovichtus diacanthus, assembly GCA_943590825.1. Classification (NCBI taxonomy): domain Eukaryota; kingdom Metazoa; phylum Chordata; class Actinopteri; order Perciformes; family Bovichtidae; genus Bovichtus; species Bovichtus diacanthus. The sequence goes on from CALSBV010010743.1 coordinate 410,716, forward strand.
AGAAGTAAAATGAAAGACAGAAGAAGAGAACAGTTTTATGTTGAATCATTTTTTCAGACAGTTCCAGCTGCCTGCTAGAGTCAGTTTGGCACTGAACACTATTATGTCTTTTTTAAATAAATTATGATTGGTGGTCACATTCTCTTTTAGGTACAAATATTGCTGCGGTAATCAAACTGTATTTTTCATAAGTATCAGTAAATGAGATTGCTAAGACCTGATATGATTGTCCTTGGGAGGTTATGGATATACGCCAATCAGAAGTGGAACATATCCATAACCTCGATAATTTTATATTAAAAATGGATCCTGACTAATTGTAACTGAAAGGGGTCGCTCATAGTGATGAGGCTAGTTACAAAAATAAAACTTGTGTAGTAAACTTAAAAAAAAAAATCATCAGGAGCAAACTGTCTGCAAAAAACATCCATCCTGACAGGTTAGGAGGGGAAATCGTAAAAGTTTTTTGACCTAATGTGTCATAAAAGCATTACCATAATAAGGGTACGTTAGACTTACTATTTTTTCCTTTCCCCTTCTCATCCTTCTCTTCCTCTTTGTAGCTTTCTTCCTCTGCCTTGTAAAAGGTCACGCCCTTGATGACCATGCTGTTTTTGTCTTTGATTGGCTGCTTTAGCTCCGTCTTGTCTTTGATTGGCTGCTTTGGCTCCGTCTTGTCTTTG
>CALSBV010010743.1:417179-429538 GCA_943590825.1 Bovichtus diacanthus
AGAGAGACAGAGAGAGAGACAGAGAGAGAGAGAGAGAGAGACAGAGAGAGAGAGAGAGACAGAGACAGAGAGCGAGACAGACAGACAGACAGAGAGAGAGAGAGAGAGAGAGAGAGAGGGGGGACAGAGAGAGAGACAGAGAAAGAGAGAGAGAGAGAACCGAAAAATTTAAGCTAGGGTGGGTAATGTAATTTTTTTGTTTTATTTGTTGAAATGCTTTGTGTTTTTTTTCCATTTGTGTTCCTGTGCTGTCTTTAACCATCTACACACCTCCTTTGCATCAGACTTGTTAGTCCTTCTCTGCTCCCAGTTTCCTGCCCATCGACACACCATCCTGTGAATCAGCCTCGGTGGTGCTCTTCCTCTGTTTAATCACCCCATTACCCTCACCTGTGTTACTCCATCCAGCTCTCCGCCTGCACTTCATCCCCTCATCAGTTTAGTTTGAATATTAGCCTTGAGGCCTGTACTACGAAGCAGGATTTGGGGTTAGCAAGGTAACTTCAGGGTTCACCCTGCTGGGTTTTAAATCTTACGACGGTGGTTCACTTCTTACCAGGATAGATCACCATGCTAACTTATGCTGCACACCTAACCTGCTCCTGAGCAGGTTTTGTTCCAGATAATAGGTCCACTCGAAAAGCTGGCAAACGATCATCGGCCCTTTTATGTGAACATGCTCATGGCCAGAATGAGAAACCCTGGGTTCTCTTACCGAGTTGATAACCACCTTTTCATAGTTCTTGTTGCCTGCACTGTCCTGCCTTTGGGTCCACCTGCACCACTCTTCTTGACAGTATATTTACACATGACAGTTAATCACTTTTCTCATTCAGTAAGACTATAACTACGATCAAGTTTCTTGTGTTAGTGCAACACTCTTGCACAAAGCAGTAAAAAGAGTTTCCTGTTTCTGTGTTAACCAGCAGATGGCCCTACAAGGGAGGTTTTGACACTTGCGTATGATGACTGCTGTGACAGATTTCACCTCATATTTTAAAAGCACCGCCCAGCTCGCCACACACTGACTCGCAGAGAACAGAGGAAATGAGCTGAGCAAAAAACCTCTTGACACATGAGAGCAGCTCATTTAGTTGACATGTGGTATGTTTAGGTTTACTGTGTATACATATCCAGATAACTGAATTAAGCTTGTCATTAGAGAAGAAGGGAAATAGATACATTATGGGAGCATCTTCCTCTGGCTTGTTGGATGAGGCTAAAATCAGCAACATCAAAGGTAAAAATAAGAGATCACTCTTTTTTCTTCTTTTCTACTAAATGTCTAGAGTGGAGTTTGCAGCTTTGGACACTTGTTGTTTAGAATTCTCCATAAGGACTTCGATGGCCTAGGTATCTTATACTGTATGTCAGCCCTATTTAAATATGTGTTTCCCATAAAGAGTAAAGTGGATAAACAGGCAGAAAGAAAGAGAAATGTAAACTAAAAATAAAGCAGTAGTAGTTGTAATAGTAGCAGTAGTACTGATACTTGTAGTTCTTACAGAAGTAGTGGCTGCAGCTGAGGTAATTGTTATCATCCCCAATCTGCTTTAGATCTGAGTGTCAAGTTCCAACCCCACAGTTTTTGTCTTCAAACCCCTCATCATTGTCTAAATGTCATGTATATACTGCCCATATGTGTTTTACACAGTGACGAAAATAATAGAGTCTGCACACTAGATAATTCTCCCATGCACATATATTTAATTAATTAATTACCATAGCTCTTCTTAAGACAAGGACGTCACTGGAGGTAATTAATTAATTAATTAATTAAATATATCTGCATGGTAGTATTATCTATAGTACGGACTCTATTTTTTCCGTCTTTTACATATTATTCTGTCCAGCACCTAGTATTTATTGCCTGGATGTGCATGCTTTTGTAAAACATTTTTGACCAAAAACGTTCATGTGTAATCCAACAGCATTGAGACTGATAGTATATTCACATCTGTGGTCATTTTGGAGGCTGTGGTGGTGCTGTTTGAAACATTGGAAACATGTAGAGGGGTGTGACATAAAATAAAGCTCCCCGGAACAATAGCGGGGACAGTACGCTTATATGGTATGCGCATTAACCACCAGGCCACCACGACATATAGCATAAGTCTTTTTTTAACTGAAAGTGTTATAAAATAAAAGTGTGTTTTTTTTTTTGTTGATAAAGTCAGAATTTAAGATTTCAACTTCAATTAACTTTGAATTTAAAGCAAAGGTACATTAAACACAAATGATGTGAATTTCTTTGCTCATGACTATGTGTGCATTCCTACACATGTTATCAGCACAGTCACATCCTGTCACTAATCTCTCGAAAGTAATTACAGCCATTTCCAACTATTACATTATTATGGGCTGTCTGATCTGTGTGTGTGTGTGTGTGTGTGTGTGTGCGTGCATGCGTGTGGTAGCTGCTATCATCCTCACCCCCCCGCCCCCCTTACTTATTACTGAACAGCAGCAGTAATTTATAATCTCCATAAACCATATATATTGCATCAGTGTAGTTCATAATTTCCCCTTTCCAAGCTGGTGATGATTAAATCATCTATGTAGAAGCAATAAATGAAAAAGTCTTCCTGGAATTTTTAATTGCCAATTTCTGTCTTGCAGAATATGCTAATATGGTAATACATAACCTCCTCTCCTATACTACATATCTATGTAGCCTGAGCAGATGCACTTGGGGGCAGTGGAACAAACTGAAAACATAACATTGTCAAATTATCATCATGTAAAGCTTTTATGGCTAACATGTTAGCAAAAAGTTACCTATTTACACATTCAGCTAACATGGAGAAACATTAGCATTCATTTGGAGTCACCTCTGAGAATGTGTTGTGTATTTGTGTATCTAATGAATGTTAATCCAATATTCACTCTTATTTAGCTCTGGTTTGCTCTCCACCAACTCCTGATAAATATATCTGGCTCTTTAGCAGCTCAATGCTCCACCAGCTTCACCAGCTAGTTGCTAGCTTTAACCAAAACAGTAAAGTTGTGGGCCATAAAATCTGAACAATGAGTTGAATGAGTTTAGAACGTTCTGTAGGAGGGGATCTGCAAAGTAGTGTCCAGTTTCACATTACACATATTTGAACCATTGTTAGAATACAAATATTGATTTGTGTAGCTTTAAAGGTTCTTAGTTTGAAATTCAGAGCAGAGGGATTGCCTCGACATGGCTCTGAACATGACGACAGCTGAGCTGGCAGCTGGCAGCTAGCAGGGCTAACAGCAAAACAGTGCAAACAATGGCAATAGGGCTGACAGAGCTAACAGGTTGCCTTACAGGTGGCCATTAGCTAGCCAGTGGGCACACAAATTAGGACTCACTTGCACTCACATTCACTTCACATAGCAGAAAGTTGTTTGCTGTTGTATTAATGCTCTGAATATCATATTTAGAACCTTTAATATACACATTTTCCCCATTAAAGCTAAATCTACCACCGACTGTTACTATGGACCAATGGTTTCTTGCAATAAATATATAAGCTGATATTCAGTTTTGAGATAGAGGAAATAATATTATTTAAAGGGGTCGGGCAAATAGAGATAAATACAGAATGACATAATTTTTGTGTCTGTGTGTGTGTGTGTGTCCAGGACTTGTCGACAGTACGTTCCAGAGCTTCAGTGTGTTTTACTGTAAGCAGTATTCTGCAGCCTACACGGGACATTTACAACAGGAGGTGGAGCCTAAGAAAGAGGGCAGGGGCCTCTTGCTCGCACACGGGGTAGGAGCTGCACCTGTTAATCGGTCCATCAAACAAAAATCTGTGCAAATGTTCGAAGACGTCAAAGTGAAATCTGTATGTGTGTGTGTGTGTGCAGCCTCAGTATGCACCGAAGGAAGAGCTGTACCAAGGGAGTGTAAAGTTCTCCTGCTGGGACGAGCAGGGGAAGAAATGCAGAGAGAGATTTATTGTCCTAAAAAAAAGACTACAAAGTGGAGATACATGAAAACATGGAGGTGACACTTGCACATACACACTTTCACAAACAAAATATGACATTCAGAATATAACTGATATGTATGCTAGTGCTTGACATTATTATCTGTGTTTCCACCTGTAGACTTTCAGTCGTGGATGTGCGGCGAAGTTGGTCCTCCACCCAGCAGGAGGCAGTGTGTTCACAACAGAGGCAGAGTCCAGAGCTCACCAGGAGCAAACCTGTGCTGCAATACTCAATGGCAGTATAAACATATTCCTATATAACACTATACCTACAGTATTCAACAATAGCTCAATTCACTGTGCACACTTCCAGCCATTTTACCAGCAGAAATGACAAAATCAGTGATTGAGGGATTCACTCTTTAGGCTTGTGTGAATTTCTTGGGTTGAACATGGACACAGGACACGTTAAAGGGATAGTTTGGATGTTTTGAAGTGGGGTTGTACGAGGTACTTATCCATAGTCAGTGTATTAGCTAGCACTTTAAGGTGAACGACTTAAGGGTTAAATTATTTTAGATGCAGCTTGGTGTAATTATATAAGTTCTAACTGAAGAATGAAGACAGTCAAACCAACATCTGTAACACTTTTGTGTGTGTGTTCGTGTGTGTTCAGGAGTGAAGGAGGATTCTTCTTCGGTGGTATCGTCTCCAGATGTGCTTGCTGTGTATCTTCACCTGCCTTATATGGGCCACACCTGCTTCCTGTTCCAACAGGAAGAGGAACGTGATAACTTCCTGTCAGCCCTCAAGGCCTGCATTAGACACAGCAATCTTGGTAAAACACACACTCACATGCACATCCCAACTTTTACACTCAGTGCTGTACCTATGTTTGAAATATGCAGTTTAATGAAGTGAGTTTAAAGCAGCTGTCATCCTTTGCAAGTTGCAAAATTGTAGGGGGTAGTGCTGGAACAGATTACCCCACAATGCAAGATGTAGTTGAAAATGAGGAATTTATCACATCTTGAAAAAAACAAAACAACCCTTACATCATCTCTGCTGCACAGTTTCAACATTTTATGAAATGCACTCATTCATTTTCTTTCCAAGAGTGAGATGAGAAGAATCTCATGTATGTGTATAAAAGAGAGAGTATGTAACTTTTCAAAGAAGAATTAACAAAACAACATATGAACATTTTAATTCAGTAATAATACAATGAACCCTTAATAAGTATAGTATTAACATACACTCAGAGGTTTTCCTGTTAATGTCTTGGTCTGGTATGCCTGTAGCTTATGGCGGCTAATGTTAGCTTATATCATCAAACTCATTTTTGAGTATCTCAGTTGACTGAGTCAGTTCCTTGACTTCACTCTGACTCTTCTCCTCGTTTGCTACTATTATACCACATGTTAGTGTGTCACCAATGAACATTTCAATGGTTTTATCACTGAAGTAAAACGCACCTGTATCTCATAAGGAGACACATCGGTGTTTAGCATAGCTTAGCATAAAAGCTGGAAGCAGAAGAAAACAGCAAGCTTAGCTCGGTCCAAAATTAAATAACATGCCAATGAACACTTCTGAAGCTTACTAACATGTAACTTACTTCTTAATTACAGTTGTTCATAAAGAGATAGTTACAGCATGTAACACAAATTGTAATTTTTTCATTTCTGCTCATGTATTGATCAAACATATGGAACACAACATATTTTAATGCTAAATTAAGAAAAACAAGTTTATTTACATTTGAAAAGTAAGCAAACAAGCCTCTTTCACAAAATGTTAAAGTAACCCTTTCAATTTCAATAAAGAACAGTTACTTATACCAAGAAAATAACTAATAAGTCCTTAGAAAAAAGTTTATTTTCCTTATTACCGCTGAAATTTGTTATTCGAAATTGACTGATAATGTACTACATGCTTTGGATTTTATCCTGTTAACATTGGTCCCACACAGTATTTTAACTGCCAAAATATTATTTGAGTCACAACCACTATCACACTACTAAGGTGGTGGGAGGCTTCTAATGAGTCAAATAGCCCTCTACACTTTAACATGTCTGTAATGTCAGATGCGTTTAAAACAAATGTAAACCTCCTGTAGCCGAGGGCTCTTGCATTAGCTCTTTTTATTTGTCACTTGTGGTGGCAGTTGCCCTAGCGACAGTTAAAAACATTAATGCTGTTGACTTCCTGTGTGGTTAGCTATGATACAAAGCAAAAACTACCCCTTTACTTAACTCATAAGGATGCAAAAACATGGCACGTTATATCTGCACAGCTATCACGATATCCTCAGCAGTGACAGGAAACACGCAGCTGGCCAGCACTGAATACTTTACTTTAGATGCTTACAAAACAGTTCTGCTCTTATTAATTCCAAAGTAATTTGTTCCTCTTTTTTGCCCAAATAACTTTCTCACTTTACTCCTAATACTTTCTTGGAACTTTAATTATTTGATTTAACAAACTGGAGATGGCTCTCTCCGGTGTCAAACATAACTTGAGTGTTGACCAGCCTTTCTGTTTTATTTTACCAGATAAAATCTGGTAAAATATCTCTTTTTTTTTTTCTCTTTCTTAATCTCTTTTTCCCCCCCATCCATTCTCAGCAAAGTAAGTTAGTTTCTCTGCAATTTGTTAAAGCTGCACCACTTAATAATGTTTTTATATAAATAATGGGTCACATGACTATTGGTCTAAAAGTCAAAGTAAACGTCAAACAGTTTTTGTTGTTGTTGTTATCACGCTGCTGTATGTTCAAGTGTTAATTTTTCTGATAAATTTGGTTTTAATTAGTTATTTGATGCTATAAAAAAAAAGGGTGCGACTTCATGATTGACAGCTGGGATTGAACCACGATTTGTGGGGCAGGTGTATGGGCGGGACCTCCACACCGCAGCTCCACCGTCTGATCACCACTGCAAAGACAAAGACTACAAATGACATCACTATCGCCAGATGGCATTGCCCGTATCCGGAATATTAAAGCTTCATTTTTGTACAGTCAATAGTTATCATTCATTAGCTTAATTTACAGTAGTAGCAGGCAGCTGCTTGCAGTGTTTTCACGATACTCTACCAGAAGACTGACAAAGTCAGCTACCAGCTGCATTTGCTCGATGTATTCCTCTCATTTGTTGGTGGAGACCAAATCAGAACCCGAAGGAAAGTAAATATCCGACTAAGACTTATCAAGGTGGCCAGACACATGACTCTAAATTAATGCTAATGTTGCTTCATGCCTACTGGATGTCTAAATAGGCAATTGTTTGCTTACATACAAGCGACTTTATCAGGTGATAACATGTGAAACGCGTGTGAAGTTCAGCTTGGAGTTCTGATATGCAGCGTTAATAAAGCTAGTAGTTACAGTAGTTGCTGGTGATCCATACATTGTTTTAAGGAAAAATTAGGTTGGTTCTGTTGAACTACAGTAAGTAGCTTTGAGTGCAAAAAGATGGATATCTTAAATGTATTTACTGTGGCTACACGGGAAGAGCAGTCATTTTATTCCACTGAAAAATCATTGGAAAGAAATGTAATATTTTTAAAAATCTAGAATTTTAATTGTAAAATAAATCAAACCATCACATTGGCTGTGTGTGTGTGTGTGTGTGTGACATCATCATTTATGCTGCCTGCCTCCGTTTTTAGCTGCACTAGGGTGACTCATACAGATGGTGTTGATGATAAAGGGAAGTATACTCAGCATTAGTGGAGGTTTCTGTTCCTCAAATATCCTCCATCCATTTAGAGAAAAAGAGAATGCCCAAAAGCCTCATGGGGAACAAGACCACAAAAGAAATAATGATGCAATCCAAAAAGAAAAAAATTGAACATAAAAATGTTGAAACTAGATATGTGAAATCTAGCACCACTAAACTAAGCAACACTATAACTAGTAACTTAGACCGAACAATTATAGCAGTGACAGCAATCATGACGTGAAGAGTAACAGTAGTGCAAACATATAAAAAGCATGAGATAGCTTATCACATTCACTTTTTTATTTATTGGAGATTTTCAAGACCACAATGTAATAGTTTATCTCTCCGTACAGTGTGGCTCATTGATGGGTTTCTGGATACAAACACAATACATGTTTGAGAAAAGGATGAACATGATTTCAACCAAACTCCTCCATAACCTAACTGAGCCCTTCCTGCAGACCCCTGGTGTGATTCATCGTATGAGAACCAGGCTTACGTCCGAGCCCTCCGACTCTACCGACAGGACAAAGGATGCTATGAATCCTGGGAAATGCTGCTTGGCACTGAGGAACAAGTCAGCAAACACACACACACTTCAGCTTTCTGTCTGTCCATGGTTGTTCATACACTTGCTTATTAAATTGTGTGTTTGCATGTGTAGGTGCTGGCCTCCCAGGTGATGGAGGAAGTGTTGTCATGGTTACAGAGTCAGCTTCAGTCCAGAGTGAAGGGCAAGAAGACTGAAAGGATTCGACAGTGGTTGGCAGTGAGTTAAACATATGTTGTCTTTCTTGTTTAGGGTCATTGGTAGAAAGCAGTTCAGAACAAAACCTGTTGACAATAGTCAACTTTCCATCCAAATATTGCACAAGTTATAACAGAAAATGCAAATGAGTGTTTCCATCCAATACTGTTATGTGGACATTAGGAGTTGGGGACCTCGAGATAAACAGCTGGTGGTCATTAAAGAAGTGGACACAACAAGATTACTTAATTCAAAGAGCGCTAGTTAAACCTCAAACAGAGGAAACAAAAAAACAAATGTAAATATGGCATTTCTGTTCTGAAGATTACAGTTTTCTCTTCAGTGGAAACGGAAAACCGTATAAACAGCCTTTCCACCTCAGCCAAATGTAAAGACGGTTTTGCTGTATTAGTTCCACTCGTTTTTCCAACATTTCTGGGGTTTCCACTCAGGTTTTTTTATGTGCAAACTGAAAATGTCCATAAAAACAGCATTTAAGGAGGTCTGTTGGGGGAAGGACAAGTAGCACATCATTGTCCTAAGAATAATAATCTTCGAAGAGAAAGGAAGAATCAAATAATTCAGAAACTCATGTGTTGATTCTGAGATAAAATAATTCGGATTTTATTCTGAAAAGTCAGACTTTAAAACTGTTGTCATCAATATCTTTGTATAATAATGGATCAAATGAGTATGGGTCATGTGAAAAGGGTCACTCAGTGATGAAGCCACGGGCGTAAACATCTAACTGCAGATCCCCCCAGCTTCATACGGAGCTTTTTAGCAGTTGTGGCCAACAACTTAACTGTTTAGGTTCAGACTCACTGCTCTGATTAACGTCATTAACAGCAGCAGCTGATTGTGATGTGTTCACCACCTGCCTAGCACCAAACAGCAAATATAGTGAAGCATTTAGCAGCTAAAGAGCCAGATATGAAAGAGGAGTGAATATTCATCAGGTCGACATAAACATCACTTCAAATGAATGCTAATGTAGTTCTGTGTCTGCTAGATGTTTTACTAGGACTAACACACTCGCCTAAACAACTTCATAAACTGAAAATATGTCAATGCTATGTTTACAGCTTTTCATGTTGCCCCCAAGTGGCCACAAAAAGCAACGAATGCTTTCAGTGCAATGAAGCTTTGACCTCTTAAGTATTTAGACATGGCTTTGCTCCAACTTCAGATAAGAATCTTATCATTCTCAGAATGCTGCATCCCTGCATTATCATGTGTTTATGTATGTATAGACAGTGCAGGCTACCTACTCTTTGGTGCTGGAACAACTCACTGCCAGTCTGGAGGCTCTGAGGGAGGAGTGTCATCAGGCAGCATCAGCCAATCAGGCACTAATCAGATCCAACCTGGACCAGATAATGTCTTCTCACTGCTTCCTGGGGGAGAAAGTGAAAGGTACTGCACGTTGATCGCTAACCCCGGCGGTTTGAACTTAACTAGAATATGAATGGATTTGTTTTTTAGGGACAAACTACGCTGTTTAAACCAATATCTGGGACTCCTTTCTGATAAGAGTCCTCCAGTAACTTTAAAAAAAAGGTCACTATTAAACATTTAAGTTAATTTGTGTGTGTGTGTGTGTGTGTGTGTGTGTGTGTGTGTGTGTGTGTGTTTTCCAGCGTGTGTGTGTGAAGAAGCAGAGAAAGTGTGCAGCGAGTCTGTAGCACCCTACATGTCCTCTATACTGGAAGCACTCACAGAACACATAGGTGCAGGGATTCAGGAGATGCAACACACACTGCACACACAGATGGACTCAGCCTTCACACACACAAACGGAGGAACAGGGGAGACAAAGAAGGTGAGTAACCTTTGTGTCGTCTTACACATGTCTTATGTCTGTCTTTTAAGAAAGATTCTATGATAGAATTTTATCTTAAATTTCCCAAAGTACTGAGTTTTAGTTTGCTAATTTCGTGCTTATTTATATTTGTCATCAATAGACCTAACTCCACAACTGTTGGGCCAATTGTCACGAAGATTGCAGGACATGTTTAAAAATTAAGTACCGGTACTTGGAATATACCATGAAAGTTCTAATCAACCCGACCAATAGGGGGTGCTGCAAATGCAAAACATGGGTGTGACATAACACAAATCAGACTATAAATCAGAAATCCTTGCAAAACTCGCAGGATATGTTTCATAACAAAGTTGGACAACGTGTGTAAAACTACTTTGAATAGTGAGCGCAACCAGTTCCAAACATGTGCATGGACCTGCCGCAACTTTGGCCAAAAATCACCAAGCCTGATAGCTACTTTTGTTGAAACATGTCCCCAAAATGTTTTTGAAATTGACCAATAGGGGGTGATGGCGTTGACAAAGCAGGGCGTGGCCTGGCACAGATTTGGTCAGAAAAGAATGAGCGTCTCTCCGATAGTCATTAAAGCTGTTATCTTTAATGCAGGTATCGGAAACTGTCAAAGGTATAGAGACCCCTCGCAGCTTTCAGCCCTGTGTTGGCCTAAACCCCGGAACTTCCTATCCGTGCTTTTGTTTGTGTTCTGCAGGACTTGTCCAATCTGCGCTCCATCAGTCTGGATCAGTGCTACGGGCAGGTGCAAAACCTGACAGAGAAACTTCAAATCTTAAAAGAGAGGTTTGGATTGAGCAGCACCCAGAGACTGGTTCACTCTACACACCTGGAGATGGAGAAGGTATGGAGAAGTGTTGGATGTACAGCCAAGGCCTTTCAAGGACCCATGGCAAAATAGAAAAAGTTGAAAGGCTACAGTTTGTTTCATGTGTGTCTTCCAGCTGTTGGACAGCGCAGTGTACACATTAGAGCTGTTCCTCCGGTCATCAGCCAAACTGCAGCCTTCTCAAATCCCTGTCAAGATGGAACGAGCTAAAGAAAGAGTCATGAAGGTAAAGAAAGCCAACATGGAATATCAAATGAATTATGTGGCAAGAAATGCTTCTTCAGCAGAGGAAATTAAGTCAAATATAATTTAGAATGTATTTTTTTGTGTGAGCTATATAATCATTTACAGCAGAAAATATGTTGTTTTATATATTAAAATTAATACAAGGTATGAAATTAAAATAACAACAGATGTATATGTTCTTCTAATTTATGAAGGAAGAGGTTAAACGTGCTTCAAACGCCCAACAAGGAATAGCAGGCCTGTCCGGCTTCCTTTATAGTAGGGCAATAATGTATCAGGAGAGACCTCAGATATTTGGTCCAAAGTATATTGGAGCATACGAATTAAAGGCAAACAACTTTATTTTAAGAGTAATGTTTCGACGCGTATTGTCCCCTCCCTGTTTTTCCAGCCTTTGCTGAATTAGTTCCTAATAATGGAGGTTATTTAGGAGAATGTGAGTCTCTGCACTGTGCGACTCCGATGACGACGCACCTGGCATCGTAGCATTACTCTTTAAATAAAGTATTTTGCCTTTAATCTGTGTGCTTCAGTATTCCGAATATCTCCCCTAATAATTATGTATGTTTGAAAAAGACATTTTCAAGCGATGAAATATCATATTTCAGTTAGCAAAACAGGCTAAATTGTAACAATATTCAAGGCAAAAAACTGCTCCAATAACACCACCTGTAGCCCAAAGGTGAACAATGCTGTGTATTTTTTTGCTGTCGCTGTTTTCTATACCACTACTACTAATGTTTTTTGTGTGGTAAAGAAGTACAATAAACGTTCAAATCTTCAAAAGTGATGATGATATTAGCACACAGTAAGTGAAAAGCATTAGTGTGTGTGTGTGTGTGTGTGTGTGTGTGTGTGTGTGTGTGTGTGTGTGTGTGTGTGTGTGTGTGTGTGTGTGTGTGTGTGTGTGTGTGTGTGTGTGTGTGTGTGTGTGTGTGTGTGTGAGCAGCAGCTGGACTATGACAGCAGAGTTGTCCAGAGGAGGCTCTATCAGGAGGCTCTACTGGAGATCACTCTGCCTGCTCTCACCAGGAAGATGGACAGCAAGTGGAAAAGTGTAAGTCAA
>CALSBV010010743.1:429638-444044 GCA_943590825.1 Bovichtus diacanthus
CTGCTCTCACCAGGAAGATGGACAGCAAGTGGAAAAGTGTAAGTCAAATACACGACTGCAGTGTGTCCCACGCACACATTCATACTCACAGTACTGATTCTGAAGTATTACGTGTCTTCTGTCCAGGAGCTGCAGCAGTTTGAGCAGTACATTTTCTCAGACTACAGCAGTTTCATCCTGGTTCATAATGTCTATGATGATGTACTGAGAAACATCCTCAGTAAGGAGATAGAGACAGGTACACACACACACACACACACACACACATGCACGCACGCACGCACAGGAGCAAACAGGTTAAAATCCGATCATTTTCAACTCTTTTAGCATTTTGAGAGTGCACCATAGACTGTATATATAAGGATTGCACTCACAGCGAGTGCAGACCAGTTTGAGTTTAGTCCGTCAAAATGAAACAACCTTTTTGTATTCGGAGGTACAGTATCTCACTGGAGATTGTGAAACTGTCACAATCTCATTTCCTGCTGAAATCTTAATCTGTAAATGTGGTCTGCAAGTGGCGTGCTGATAGACTTGAGTAAAAATACCAGGCAATATGTTGTGTGTTCATTTTAGGTGCAATATGTACAGATAATGATCTCACACACATTGAACATTTAAAGCCAGTAAGTGACGTATTTGTGCATACTTCATTACAGGAGTATTGTAATTGGGACAATTACCTAGGCCCGTGCCCTCTACAGTTCAGTTTATATTGAAACTGCAGTTTTTTTCTCTTATTTTGTCTACCTTGTGTAGCCAGGGATTTAGAAACACTGAGGTCAAGAGTGTGCAACACAATCTTTACTAAGGTTCGTGACTGCATTTAAATAGTGCTTTTTCTGGTCTTAGTGACCGCTCAAAGTGCTTTACAACACAAGCCAGCATTCACCCATTCACACACTGGTGGCACACTCTCACAATTGGGGGTTCAGTATCTTGCCCAAGGACACTTCGACATGTAGGCTGCAGGGGCCGGGGTTCGAACCAGTGGGAGCCTGTTCTACCTCCTGAGACACTAGCCCCTTATTTCTAATATTAACCTTTAAAAATATGTCCTCTGCAAACTCCACCGATGATCTAAATGATGTTTCAATGCCTTCAGCAAATTCCAGGAACATAATTCTAGCACAGAAATGCAAATTCCTTTATTTAAGTTTTTTCTCCCGAAAACACTCACATTTACAAAACTAACACAATCGGGCTTAAAAAACTCACCAATCATTTGTATGTCATTTTAGAATGTTTACTCCTCAGGTCATTAAAAGCCACACATTCCCTGAAGGTACATGAGCTTTGTGTCCTTTATAGTAGCTGCATCTCTCTGCTGAATAATAAATGTTGAATGGAACATACCTGTTCTCCCCTCTCCTCAGTGATCCTGGATGCAGCCAGTAAGAAGAGCAACAGGCTCTTATTGGACACTTCAGATCTGTCCATTAGTCAGTACAGTCTGCTGGGGCACAAACCACCTCGCTCTGCCCCAGGCAGCCCGGCCATAGCCGCTCGAGACTCCTCCCCAGCGGCCCCCAGTAAAGGTAAAGAGCCTGCTCCTGTGGGGGAAGAGGGGGGGAGGACAGTCACAGCTGAGGTTTGCTCTCAGAGTGACCCAGATCTTAACGCCGATGCCAAAGCTGAGCCGAGCATCACTCACAGTTGTGACCAGAGCACAGTGCTTCTGTCTCCTGTGATTGTCGTGACGCAACAATTTGATGAATCTGCAACCGAGGAAGCCCGAGAAGAAGTCCAGCTTGGAACCGACACACCATCGACAACAGAGTCAACTACGGCTGAGGCGCCAAACTCCGCCACACCTGACTCTGATGCAGCTGTTACACATGAAGTCGGTACACCTGATGCTCCTGCTAACCCAGATTCCACCAATCCTGACCTTCCAGTATCCACTCTGTCCTTGCTGCAGTCCACAGATGTTCCAGCTGAATGTGCTCAAAGTGGTCAATCTGCAGCGCCTACAGATTCTCCTCCACCTGACCTCTCATCCTCAGATGGAGTAACAGAACACACGACCTCCACCCAGCATCCCTGCCCCCCATCGTCACACCCACCTTGTATAGATAGTCCTATGAAAATCAGCCTTGGGTCACTAAGCAAAGCGATTGCTTGCAATCCCGCAGCACCTTCTGTAACACAGACGATGGCACAGAACACCACTGACAGAGCCGTCTACTTGACGGGAGAAATGAAGGACAACTGGGAGGTGGAGAAGGTAAAAGAGAAGGTACTCGAGAGAATCAAAGACGGGAAAGAAGATACACAGGCAGGAGAAGAGAAAGAAGAGGAGATGAAGGTGGAGAGAGGTGGAGGACAAATAGAAGGTGGAGCCCGATCAGGAGGTGAGCCCGTCGATGAAGGTCGCAAATCCTCTGAGTCGCCAGCAGAGAGCGCCACTGCCTTAACCACAGAGCAGACAGAGAGTGCAGAAAAGGTAGATGATGAAGAGAAAGATAGTGAACTTCAGGCCGAGAAAAGCAAAGAAGATGAGGAGGAAGCAGAGGAGAAAGAAGAAAAGAAAGAAAAAGATGAAGAGGAGGTTCTCCAAAGCCCTCAGCCAATGGAATCGCAGTCTGAGAGTGCTGCACAGCTGCCACTGGACAGTGTGGCTATCATCAGAGACCTTGTTATTGAGATAACTGAGGTGGAGACAGTAGTCAGCCCGTGTCCCAACAGCAGCCATACACCCTGACAGACACGTCACCATGACAACTGACCGTTGGATCTCCCAATATCTTATTAGATGCAACAGAGGATAGAGGTGAACTAAGAAAGTCCAGAAAGGAGAAAGGTTAACCCATTATATATTCACTGCATCACATTTATACTACATTTTGGAGGAGACAAAAATGTACGTTTTTATATACTTTAGTAAGGATATATTTTTAAATAAAAGCTACAGCTTCTATTGACTTTTTACATTTGCTGGATTTTTTTTCTGCCTACACAAATGGATAAAATGACCCAATAAAGATGTAAAACTTGTCAACGTTATGATTTAAAGCAGCATTCACTGATTTGTTGGCTATTGGGCCAACACTGACCTGTTATCACGTTTTAAAGCTGTTGGTATGTTGATACGACTACAACCAGGTGTCTACTGACACGTGCAGCGGACACAGAACAACATTAGCTTTTATTTGGAGTCGTGTGTCTGGCCACCAAAGAATGTAAGTCAATTTGAACTCTCCTTTTAGCTCTGTTTTTGGTCTGAGTTTGACAAATGATATACTATGTTGCTCAGACAGCTGCTGACTTTGTTTGTTACTGTGCACTGTAAAACCAAAAAGGCTTAAAAGGCTCCACAATCTTAAATAGCACTTCTCTTTAGGTTCCTCTCTACAAGCCGTCCCTCATCAGACATCACACTTGGTGTTCATATAAATCTTTGTATTTAAAAAGGTACAGTACGTTTCTGACCACTAGCACGGCTATGGAGCTGTTTTTAATGAGGTCTTGTTGGTCTCGTGCTCGAGCACATATTATCATATTATTTCTCGCTATTCCACCAATCAACAATTAGAAAAAAGTGCCACCAAAAGGCAGGGAAGAAGGATATCTAATAATAATCTAGTAAACATTAGAGTAAACAATGGCGGTTTTCATATATGTCCAAAACTTTGCAAATGTTTTATGGGCAATATGCTTTACTTTGTAATTTCATGATTTCATGATCATGATAATCATTGTCTTTAATATATCATTTCTGGGTGAAGTCTATTACACTGCTGAGATGCTACTACTTTAATACCTTGTCTGCTTCCTGGGAAAAAGGGTTAGGGTTGCAAAACACAAAACTGTATTTGCACAAGCCCATAATATCCAGGATGTAATTGTGAACACAGTAGGATTTTAAAAACAGTCATATGAAATGTGGGAATTATTTTATTAAAAAACCTGAGGATGACAGACAATAAGAGATGGAGTGTATCTATAGGACAGTACTTGCTTATGTTTACAGTGTCTTGTTAAGTAGCAATACAATCAATTATAAAAAACAATATACATAGATTAAGAATAATTTAATAAAAAATAAAACATAACCATGCATCAACATTTAACTATATGTGCAAATATGCCTATAAGTAACACAGCATGTAGCTAACTATCATAGTGTCCTGCAAATACAGGATGACCCTCCTTTTCATCTGTAATTTAGGCAATGGCACACTATGCTTTTGTTTTGAAAAGTGTCTCTATGCTGCTCTGATTCACATTTATACATTCAGACATGCTCTGTTGCCTCGCAGTAAGTGCCATGTTCAAAGGAACGGATTTTGTTCCCTTAACTAAACTATCCCTGGTATTTAAATTCAGAATCCAGTCACATTCCTTGGTGCAGAATAACCTCACTGCCCTCTCTCCTACAGCCTGCATGCTCTGTCCCAACTGGTTAAATGTCCAAACATATGGTGAATATTAAATAGAGTTAGTGTACATGATTCAACATGTGGGATGGTTAAATGTGCATACTATTAGTATATAGCTTGAAGAATGTATACACTTTAATTATTTAAAACAGCCATGAGAGAACTAGATCTGGGCCACAAAGGATTATGGATACTTCTTTAAAATTTAGCAAGAATACTAAACCACAGGTTCCTCTCAGACTATTCAATAAAACTTAAAAAGGCTTTTCCTTTTAAAAAAAAACAAAAAAACAATGTATAGACTCACACAAAAGAATCCCTCTCAATCATCACTTATGACCCACTAGAAGTGTGTGGCGTGTCTGAGACCCTGCCCTCTCTTTACTTTTCATTTTGCTGTGTTTGGGACGTTTCTGGGCATTCTGGCTGCTACATATGTTGGCAGTGACTGAAAGGAACTGTGACTTCAGTTAACGCTGACATAGTGAGTGGATGCCCTCCTGCACTCAGGTTCAGGTTGTTTAAGGGACCTGATGCAATATAAGAGGTGTATGGTGGCAGGTTAATAACGTCATTGTATTATGTAGCGACACACTATATATTCTTCTGCAGTGACAGGGTTTCTACTTTTCTCATGGCTGAATAAATGTAATACTGTTATGGTTTGACATCAGTAACATGTACAGCACACTGGGCGGTGGCCAGCGCCACATGCTGGCACCAGACGGCAGCGTTTTAAGCTTCAAGTTAGAGCCACCATTTCTTAGGACGCTTTCACATGGGTTTGCTTTTTGGAATTTTTAACTTGAATTTGCCTGCCCCCCTTTGTCCTAAGCATGCTGCTCAGATTGTTCTTCCAATCTGTGCTAATGCTTTACTCATCAAAGCGCAGCTGTTGCCTGGAAACAAGGTTCTGTGCCCGTTTTGACATGCAGGCGCAGGATGGAGAATAATGACAGCGAGATGTAACCAAGACCAAGGGAAGCGCTGCCACCTGTGTGGGCTGCAAAGGAGCGAAACACAAACAGAGGAAGACAAGTCTGCTAGTGTGAAAGCACCCCAAGTTATGAGGATCATTCATAACAATGTGCCTATTTTACAGTGACATGGACGAAAGAAAGCTATGTACATTGTAGTGCATGTTAATAAAATGACTGTGTGTAACTCTCATAGTGTAGGCTCGCATGTTGACATAGTGATAGATGAGTCAAACATCGGAATGTAACATTTGACTAAATGTTTTTCAGTGGATTTGAAGAGGCAACAGATATTCAACATTATATAAGAAAACATGCAAAAACATATCAACATATATTAGAAATGTTAAGGGGAAACTGATATTTTTCATTCTGGACCCCATATTCTAATGGGGACAACAATTTTTGAAATTTGTCCTGTATTGAGCTTGAATGCTGCAGCCAGCTGCCGCAAAAGAGGCTTTTTAAATGTAATCCTATGGGGAAATTCTGCACCGTACGTGAATGTACGTCTACTTAAAGTGCTTGCTTTTGCCACTGACAGGCTCAGATTGTTAATATAAGTGTCTGACTAACAATAATAAAACATTTCACATGATCCAGTTTGTTATTGTGCCATGTGACTTGTTACTGGAAGACAACGGTGGAAACATGATTGAGAGTTGTAGAGAGGAGTGTTGGTGTTGGAGTAAAGAACACGTAGCTTAGTGTCATCTAAAGATTTGTCATGATTGAATATTTAGCTAACCGGTGGATCAAGCAAAAGGTAAAAAAAAAAAATAATTAAAGAAAACGTTTTATTTCTCTGTGTTTCCATAATGTTGTCCACTCACTTAGTGGACGTACATTGACAATGCAGAATTTCCCAATAGGATGCAGTGCTCTGCGTTATTACTGGACCAACTTCAGAAATGGTTTTCCCTATTACAAATAAGTTCAAGGTCGAAAAATACTGAAGTTACCTTTTAGGTCTGTTCACATTATTTAAATTATTTGCAGACCCACTGGGAAGTCACTATAAGAAAACTGTAGCCAGTGTGTCAGGAAGATTTAGCTACTTATCTGTTTAAATTAATGGTGAATGAATGAAATGCATAATGAAATGTGTAATGAAAGGTGACTGCATGGAACTGCAGTTTATAATAACTAGTTTAAAATCTGCACTATGATCAATGTCTTAGTAAATATACTAACGTCATGCCTTCAGTCATGAGGGATTCTAGCAGTGAAAATTAAACCTAAAAACTGTCAGGAGCATGCAGGAGGTGGATGGGGAAGGACGCGACGTCCTGTGAGCTCTAGGAGTACTGATAGAAAGGTTGTTCGTCAGGTCTGAAGCCGTAGGCAGTCGCTGGGCGTCCAGGTGATGAGCTGGTCTGGTCAAAGACGTCGCTGCCATCTCTGGAAAACAAAGACAGACAACTCAACAGACAGCAGAATAGTTCATATTGTGGTGAAACAGCTGGAGGCAGGAGAGGATAAGAATTCATATGTAAATAAATACAAATAAATAGTTTAAGTCTGATCCTAAAACTAGCTAAATTCAAGTGTGTGACCAACTTTTTTTAGTTAATCTGATATCTTCCTCAGGTGTCTGCATATTTGTGTGTGTGAGTTGTCTGATGTTTTAAGATCAGTAGCAGTGTGCTCTTTACAGTTTACAGATAATCTTTGCAGATAAAGTTTACCTCCAAGCGATCCTGAGAGATCGCATTCATGAGAACGTGCTGGACTTTCTGACATTTTTCCTAAATGCAGGTACAGTTTAGGCTGGTAAGACTGGACAAAATATTTGTTTATATATTTGTCACCCAAACCAGTTTATCATGTTTCTGGAGTATGTTAACTCACCCTGTATGGTGCAAGTCTCCATTTTGAGGCTGTAGGTCATTGAAGAATTCTGGGCTGACTGAACCATCTGCTGGAGTTATTCCATCTAGAGACACACAGAGACACACACACACACACACAGAGACACACACACACACACACACAGAGACACACACACACACACAGAGACACACACACAGAGACACACACACACACACACACACACACACTCTTTGGTGGTGCATATGGTGCTTCTACTTCATACTCAGAGTCATCATGATCAGTCCTTTCTAAATGTTACTACAGTAGCTGAAACTGTTAGAAACACAGTAGTTTCCCTCATCACTCTCTGAGCACTACACTACACCAACACCAAAAGCTTCAGTGTTGATGAATAAATAAAACAATAAGTTAAAATGTGTGTTTCCTTCCTGTAGACTTGGATTTGCTTCACTCACCAGCTAAAAAACTGTGGTAATCTATTTAATGGCTGGTAAAACTTGAACATTCACTAGACATTTGGCCGTTTGACAAAGAAGTTAATTTTGCATTCTGCTGAAAAACAAAAGTATTGAAACCAGCAGGAGGATCTGTTGGTACCACGACAGTGTAAGTTACTAGTGTTTTGCATGCGTGTGTACCTGCACTATAGAATAGATCAGTCCTGTCGTTGTCGTTGTCATACAGATAAGGCTCAGACTCATCAGCCTGGCGACTCTCGACCATCTCCAACCACTGGTTGTTATGGAAACGGAACTTCTCTGACTGAATCTTCCTGCCCCACTCCTCGTCGTACTCCTGGAAGAGGAAGAAAAGGATAAAGAAGTTAGAGAACAAGCTACAGAACAATACAAAGAACTGACTCTGATGTGGGACTGTGTTTGTGTTCAACTTACAGCTATGATATCCAGGGTGTTGTCACACACTTTTCTGATCTCAGCATTCTTGTCATGCATCAGATCAATCAGGTAGGCAGGAGCCTCTACAGAGAAGGTTAAAGAAAATAAATTCTGGTGGCTTGAGATTTTACAGTGTGTAAAAACATTCTTACTTTAGCACCAGGAGCTGTAAACCCAGCTACAAGATTCTCATCATTCATCTCATCTCATATTTAGGCTGGACAGAGTGCACTGTGGGAAGGATACGGGTGTCTTTGATGATGACGTCACGAGTAGCTTGGTGAAACACCATCTGATAGAAGACGTAGACAATCTGACACACAAACTCATCATCCTCCTGTTGGGCTACATTCAACAAACACAAGAACATGTGGAAAGCAGGTTTAATGAAGTAGTAACTCTTAGCAGGTTTCACATTGCCTGTGAGCACTATTTGTTTTATTTATTTTTAAATAGTTATAGCATTTGTTTGTTTGACCTTGAATAGGGATGTCAATGGTTAACCATAGAGAATATTTTTGATTGCTTACACATGTCAATCTGTAGGTTAATTTACAGTTTATAGGTTAATTTATTCTTAAAAATTAACCAGTTAAGTTATCGGTTAATAGGTGGTCGGGCTATCGAAAGAAAAATGTACCGAAACTCTAACCATGACTTCATTGAGTTATTGCATTTAAACCAGAAAAGTGATTGTCGTTTCAGATCTTAGTGAAACAGAGTGTCAGAGTGTATTTTGGAGGACATCTGTACCCCACCACCTTTACACAAGAGAGCATACCGACATCTGAAAATTCTAAATCTCAAATGATGTGTAAACACGAGTCTAAAACACAACATGTTGAAATAACCCACAGCTGTGCGTGTGTGTATGTTACCATTCAGTAGCTCGATAAGGGCGGGAATAATGCCAGATTTAGCCAACATGGCAGCACAGGCGTCATCCATGGAAACTGTTCCGATCATTATCACCACCTCCAGGATGAGGTCATCCTCTGCTGAGCCTGAAACACACAGAGCACAAGAGTTGAGCACATTGAGCCAAATCAGGTAGTTTTGGTGGCCATATACAAGAGCCTGACTGATGTACCTGGTTTAAGTCTGTCTTTGAGGTAGGGTACCAGGTTGTACTCCTTCAGCACCAATTCCCAGTCCAGGTCAGGGATGGTGAGGTTGGCCAGCGTCCCCAGACACTCCAGAACCCACTCCTCCTCTTCCTCTGCACGGATCTCTGCTGCCAGGTCGCCAACATAGTCCTGACAGACACACAGAAGAGATCATTCCCATCAATAACAGAAGAGCTTCTACCGCTACCACTAAAACTAATCCTTATGCTAATACTTATAACAATACTTGGTCAAAACCTCAGTTTTTGGGAGTAGTTAATGTATTTTTATTGAGTGTTTATAACTCACTATGAACACTGGTTTGGTCGGTCCATCATGTTGCGAGATGTTTCTGATCATCTTCATCAGAAGGCCGTCTTTCATCTTCAGAGCTCTCTTCATAAGCATCTTCAACCCATTTCCTACAGACAGAGAGCAAGAAACACAAGTATTGTTTTTCCTAAATCACAAAACATTCAAATTGATAAGGTCAAATACACACAACTCTCGTCCTAGGCAAGAATCCTAGTCGAGACTCAGCTCAATAGTACAACACCAGCACTGACAGACAACGGAGGATCTACTTGTGGAACAGGTGTCAGTAGTCAGTGAGGTCATAAAATGCAGCTCAGATAAAGATACCTTCACACATGAGTTGTGCGTTCCTCTTGTTTGCAGCCAGGTTGATGCAGATGCAGAGGAGCTCAGCTTCGGTTTCCTCCTCGCCGTGCTCATACAGCATTTGCATTAGCTAGACACAGACACAAAGACACACACAATTCTACTGTGACTTTGAAACCGTCAAAGCCAGTATTAATGATGAAGTTAACGTTTCATATTCTTTAGGTTTGTTTAAAGTGTCTTTCAGTAGATTTTAAATCGTACCTGAGGTATGCAGTCAGTGTAAACAAACATTCCCTTAAAACGGTCGTCGATGCTGATGTGATACAGGATACGCATGGCTACCTGCCGGCTGTTCTCATCACCTGCATGACAACAAAACACACGCAAACATCAGTCAAGATATTCATATACGCATTAATTGTTGACCCACAACTGGAATTGCTGAAAAAAAACACTACTATCTTACAATATTATGTAAATCAACACCTTGCTGACATGCGGGTATTAAGCAGGTATGTGTATAACCTACAGCAGATTGGAGAAACAGACAGGAGTTCAGGCATGGCAGCTAAGCAATGTACTGCTGTGGACAGGGGTAGCAGCAAAATGTATTTTAGCTTTGGCGAGAGTATAGATGGATAGAACGGCTTCAGTTCCCCGTCGGAAAGGGCTGTTTCACGGCAAGGTTAAGAACTGAAAATATTCTAAATATAGCAAAAAGCTATTATTTTTTTTTTAGATGGCCTTTTTTTTTTTTTTTGGTGGCTTGAATACGTTTTCCTCCTGCCCTGGTCCACAGCAGTATTGCTTTGCTCCCTTGCGGTAACTCCCATCTGTTTCTCCAAAACTGGGAACTGGGGGCGTGCCGACCACCATGTGCTGTAGGTAAGACACTTAATATATGATAAGTACCTCATACAAGCACACTTCAATACATCTGGACTATTCCCTTAACATTATGGGCTCATCACATGGCTACTGTACTGTGAGTAAATCATAATGTGCTGTACATTCAATACTATATTAGTGTGTACCGTTACCCAACAAGGCAGTCAATTTAGGTAACAGTCCAACTTCCACCATCTTGGCTCTGAGTCCAGAGTCGAAGGAGAGGTTGAGCAGCAGACGCAGAGTCAGGTTTAACAGGTCTTCATGGTCACAGGGAACCAGACGAGACAATCGCTCGACAGTATCCACCTCAGCCTGCAAATCACAATCACGCAAACATATTATCTGAATGAGTGTGTCGTCACAGACTACATTAGGTTCTGTATCACAACTACTCAGAAAATATCACAACTGTGACACTTTTGGCACTGGATCAACATCGCTTAGTCTCAGTGTAAATGAATACATGAGATGATATTTCAGCCCCATTAATCTAGACCGACAGGATGAACTCTTGAAAGACATCTCCTTCACTCGCCATGTCATTCTTGTTCTCCAGGAAAATGGACAGTTTTTTGAGGAATGAAACCACCAGGACCAGCAGCTCTTCATCATCCCGTTCCAGAACTTTGACGAGCAGACCAACAATGTTTTTATTCCTCATCTTCAGCTCCGTCCTCGTGTCCTCAGCAAGGTTCAACAGGAGGTAAAGAGACACTGGGAGAAAGGGATAGAAAGAGAGGAAGAAATGAGAAACAGAAGGAGAGAGAGAAAATTAGAGCGAATATAAGCAACCTCTCATTTCTGGGGGCATCACAATCAAAAAAAATACGCATTCATACTTTTCATTCAAAAAACGTGTGTTTTAGGTTTCATGCCATGAATAGGAGCAATGCTTAAGAGTCCAACATTACATTATGAACTCATGCCGCTTTCACACTGGTGAAGATAATGTGGTAATGATTCAGCACTAACCCACAAAGTGGTGAATATGGCCGAGAAAGACATAATGTACTACTTTTAAATACAAATTGCTGGGATGTGACAAGAAATGCAAAACATTTTCTGATCTTAATTTGGATTTAACCCAATTGCGTGTTACACACTTTGTGTGTAATTGCTACTGTATGACAAAGACAAGTTATTCGAGTGTTAAAAGGCCAGTCTACCTCTGAGCAGCTGTTCCTGTTTAGACAGAAGGCCATGGTATTTCCTCAAAGCTTTGTCCTGGTCTCTTCTTAGGGAGCCGTTCTCTGGTGCTGACTCACGTACACAAATGAGTGTTAAGGAACACATGTTGTACACGCACAGACACACGCACGTACACACACAGTAGGAGGGTAGACCCCACAGCTCAAATGCAATAAGCAGATGACGGCAGATAAAAGGATATAAGCCTTGTTTTTCTTGCGTAGCTCCTCGCGCCACACATCATGTCTCTTCAGCTCATGTTCCACCACGCTCATACACAACGCGCCTATTTTATAATGACTCACCACTCCGTGAAACTGGGAGAAACTGGAGGAGAAGAGAAGAGACGCATTGTGTATAAAGACGTAGAACACAACGACATACTAAAGGAATGTGTGCCATTGTGCTTGTGTGCGTTACCTGGAGAAGCAGAAGAAGATGTAAATGATGATGGTAGCAAGCTCTACACTCTGTTTCCAGTCCTCCCTCAACACTCTGGCCAGAGCACCGAGGGCTGCCTCTGCACAAACAGTTTTCATGTAAGGTGACAGGAGTCATACAAGTACAGCAGACATGGCACCAGCTACGTGTTAGACAGGGCTGCAGGGGTGATTATGATGGGGATTGTTGCTGGCACCATTTAGTTGCCCGCTACAGAAACTTGTAGGTAAAGTAGATGCTTACGTCACCAGAAACTTTCACATTTAAGATTATTTCTCGAGATTTCAGTTGATGTTATTATTATTATTTATAGCCCTATTTACATGTATTACAGCAAGCCTTAGTAAAGACATTAAAGTACAAAGGAAACATTCATAATTGTTGATTTATTATTGTAATGTTAACTGGAACACATATGATGCTTTCATTACTTTGTCTTTGGGCCCTGGAAGGGACTTGCTGGAAAACGATTTTAAAAAATAAATAAATAAAGATAGCAAATACCGAATATGGGGCACTGAATTTGATGAATCTACCGTTTATCAGATCACAAATGAGACAAGAATTATCTACCCACCAGCTATAGTTCAGAACTAGCTTGAGTATCCAGGACCTTTTGGGATGCTTTTCAACACTGGATCATTTATAATGATCACAATATTCCGATGCTAACATTTGAAAATATAAAGTTTGGTATCCAACTAGAGCAGGGGTCCCCAACCACCGGGCTGCGGACCAGTACCAGGCTGTGGATCATTTGGTACAGGGCCGCACAGAAAGAATAAAATGTTTTATTTTTGTAATTTATTGTAAACATTTTAATGTATTATATTATATATATTACAATGTAATAATAATATAAATAAAGTGCATAATAAAATGGAATAATTACATTTACATTATATATGTAATAATCAAATGATATGTTTTGCACTTTATTGTGTGTTTTGTTATGCCTGCCTGCAAGTATTAGCAAGTGGACTGAAACTATACCGTTGTGAAGCAGCTCCTCCAGGTTATCAGGGTTGCGGGCGAGCTGCAGAATGAGAGCAGAGCCTCGGATCTTCTCTGGGATACCCTCATAGAGCAGTTCAATATACTCATCCACCCTGGTTATACCCGCTTCCTCATTTAACTACACAGATAAACAGACAGCACAGACTCACACGCTTATTGACTAACAACAAGGCATGACACTCTTCCAGGGATCAATAAACATGAGATTTTAAAGCTTTGAGTCTTTCTCCAGCCATATTGATTAAATAGACATAAATGAACTAAAGGAAATTCATACATTATTGCATTAATGCCTCAATGTTGGTGTTGCTGCAAATCAGTTTAGAGTGCTGAAGAATGGTCATGCAAAACACAGAACAACATTTAGAGAATGCCGTCTGAGAACTGAGATCCAACTGAAAGGCTGTGAGAGAACAAGACACAAGTTTAAAGTTGTTACCTCCATTCCTTCAAACGGTGTCAGCTCTTGAGGTTTCACAGTTCTTTTCTCTTTCTTCTCCACTGGTGACACACAAACAGCCAACCATAAAAATCATTACAGAATATCCTTTAAAACTTGAAACGTTTGATTCATTCTTGGTATGGTTTAAAACTGTATTAGACACCGTACATCTACGCAGAATCACCGTGTATTCGACAATACTGTATATACAGCATGTAAGAGGATCTACATGGCTAATCAATGCGCTGGTAAACACTGACTCAACATATGCCTCTGCGTCTTTACATGTTTAATGAATTTTTAAAATGTTTGCAGCCCAACTTACTTTACATTGGAATGTCAGTGTTGAGCAATGTTTACACTTACATACTGTGATACGTTTTGTCGGCCATAGAAAGAAAAAGCATTAAATGAGACATCAGCTAATAGGAGTTCCAGTGACAAAAAACAAAACGTTGAATAAAAGGTTGATAGTCAGGCCTAAGTATGGTGCCAGCTAGATGAGTTCAGGTTTGTGATCACATTTTGATGGTGAACTATAGGAGAGGTTTAGACTCTACAGCAGGGGTGTCAAATTCAAACTTACTGAGGGCCATTCTGACGGTTGTG
>CALSBV010010748.1:4825-16436 GCA_943590825.1 Bovichtus diacanthus
GGGCCCGGGGGCGAGCTCGGACCGGAGGTACGGGGGCGAGCTCGGACTGGAGGCACAGGGGCTGCGGCTCCTCGGCGACGGCAAGATCTGGGGGCTGACGCACCTCGCTGCCAGCAGAAACAGGGGACTGACAGTCGGACTTCGACTTTCGCTTACAGCACCTGGGACGGCTGGATCCTTTCAGAAGACGGAAAGCCTTCTGAAAACTCCGGTCCTCCCAGGGCCAGTCGAGATCCAAAAAAAGGGTTGAGGGCTGGAGCGGCTGGGTCCATTTTACGGTTGGTTCGTTCTGTCGTGTGTTAAGGGGGGGGGGGCGAGATAATGAGGAGGACCCAAACACAGATAACAGTACGATAATTAACAAAAGCAGAGCTTTGTTTATAAAAAGCCTACGAAAACAACAAATAAACGGGAAAACAGAAACCGGGCAGGAACGAGCAGGAAAAAGCAGGAAGGAGGAGACAACAGGGGAACCATGGAGAAGGGGGTCATAGACAAACGAACCAACAAGAGACAAAGAAACAAGAGAGGTATATATACAGAGAGAGGGTATGCAACGAGAGGGTGGCAGGTGATTACACAGACAGGAAGTCAAACTAAACAAGACAAGGGGAAAGAACTTTACATAATAAAACAGGAAGTCGGGGAAACATCTAGGACATGACAGGTTCCTCTTTGAAAAAAAAAAAAATGTTGGTGGGCACCTTTGTCTATAATAGTGACTAAATATGGTTGATGTTAGACTCATGTTTGAACAACAAACTCGCTAGCACATTGTACCTGACATTTAAATATAAAAGCAAATGAGAATAAACTTAATGCTTTACCTATTTAAAAGGCTTAGTCGCCAAAGTTTGAGGGTTGCCAAATCAGCGGGTTGGGTATCGCCCATATCTCGCTCCTTTACTCTTTATCAATATACCCACTTTAGTAGAAAATACTCAAACCTGGCAACTTGGCATATACCTAACTGCTTAATGATAAAAAATAATACGATGGTTTAAAGATACAATGTGTAGTTCCAAACCACTTGCTTCAATGAAATAGGGGGCAGTATTTCACCTCTACTGCTGGATTCATACAATCTAAATTCATTAATCCTAAAAATCATCAGTTATTAAAAAGCCTACTATAGTTGTTATGTTATCCTACGCTTATATTTTAGTCGTAGTAGTTTGTCATATTTATTGTATTCTAAGTTTTAGAGTATTATAATTCATTGTGTCTTGTATTCTAGTTATATATCTCTCTATTCTAGTGCTGATATGTTTACTGTGTATTTATTACTCCTGTGTAATGCATGTCTGCCTGCCTGTCTTTCTGTCTGCCTGTCTGTCAGTCAGTCAGTGGGCAAGAATACACAAAACTCGATCAAACTGCTGAAACTCTGAGAGCCTGTCAAAATAACACTGCTATTTTATAATATTCACATGGGGTTTAGCCTTTTGATCAGTATGTTTACTGTGGCACTAACTGGGGGCTGTACAGTCAACTTTACATTCTGATAGCTTGTATATTGGCTTGGGTCCAATGTGGCAGAAATGTTTTTTGTTTTTTTTCGTCCTTCACGCTGTCATAGTACTACTTTGCCGGGAGAGAAGCATGAAGGGGTTCCGGTGGCTCGCTACAGCCCGCTGTTTCACTCTGTGCTAGGATTTTGCAAGGCCAAATCCTAGCACAGAGTGAAACAGTGGGCTGATGCTGCTCTGGGTCTAATGTGTGTAAAGGCAGCCACAGAAAGTTTGATGATCCGGTGGGGAGTCAGCTAAAGTGCAAAGGGAAGATTTGTATGTCTCCACTCTACTCCTGGTGAAGCAACCTCCCGCCAATGGTAAGGATGAGGCGAGGGTGCAAGTCGTTTTCTTGTTTCTGCCACTTTGGATTTAATTAAAACAAACTATCAAAACTTGCGGGGATCATGGATGTAATATTTACAAGCACTGAGTCTGCCAGAGTTAGGCAGCTGTACTTCTTCTCCATCTAGTTCTGAGGGCAGACTGGAGCTACAATGCGTCATTATTGCCCCCAGAAGAACACATTGTATTAAAAGGCAGGATGGGCTGGGGCCAGTTAGCGTGCTAATTTTAGTAGATATCTCTGCAACATAATACATAATGTCTTTGATATGACGTCAACATGTTTACCTCTTTACATTCTTTTGATAATGTTAGTGTTAATAACAATTAAAAAATAATTGTTTTAAAATTAAATTCTGGCATATATTACACATTGTACCTTTCAAATATTGGTAGGGACAATTGAGTCACACAATTTACTAAGGGACCTTATCACCTGTACCCAAATCTACACCACTGTTTTGTAGAGTTGTTCCTTTGATTTGTTGCTTTGATTCATCCTACAAGGTGTTTGTGTAAATATCTTTAACTCAACATGCCTATGTTCATGGTAAAGCGTACTTGTCAATTCAGCTCTTTCAACATGGAGGAAAACATGGAGGAAAAACATCCATTTCAGAGCGTTCTGTGAAAAGCAAAGGAATTTTAAATGAACATCAAGAACTCATGAATATCCTATTTCTTCACAAGAATCTGTCGCTAACGTTTTGTGTGCCTAAATCAACAATAAAACAACAATACTTCCTAAGAGTCACTTTTACTTGCTGAGTAATATTTGATTTTGTTGTTGCTTTTAACATTTGCGTTTGAACATTTCTGAATGTAAGAGAACTCCTTCTTGCAAGAATATTGAATAAACTTAATTTTGTTTTGATACTGGTGTCGTCAAGAGAGATTTTTCTAACACTCCGAAATACTGATTTGTATTCGATCTTGCTGGCATGCGTAGCTACATACTCCTGTCAGATGTCTTTCGAGCAGTCACATGGTATGTCCCTTGTTGTCAGCTATTCTATAGACATCAAATGATGTGCCACCTCTTAAATTCCCTGCTCCCGGTGCTGATGGAAGGCTTAAGCACTGACCTGTGTAACTCTGATGTTGAGAAAGACCGGGCAGACACTTCATTGGGGATGTCAAGTGGCCTTATAGTTTTTTTAATATAGTAGTATGACTTCACTAGTAGTGACGCATGAACAGCAAACCTGCAGCTGGTTGAACAGAAGTGAACAGCTCAAGCAATTTCAACAAAATTTTAACAATCTACAATCTTCCTATGTTTGATTCTGCACTTTAATCTCTGTAACAAACAAAGTATTTCAACAGTACTGATAGATCTTACCTAAGAAGTGAGAAGGTAAGAATAAACAGTAATACAACAAAAAGCACGTTCCACAATAGGCCACGTATCGTTTAAAAAAACAAAAAATGTTGGGTTACATCTTATTTTTTGTATTGCCAACATTCATAATATACTTTATTCATCAGGTATATTTTGTCTTGACATGATTATTGCCTTAAACCCAAATTATATAAAAGTTTTTACCTGCTTTATTGTCTCGAATTGGCTTTTTTCTATTAGAGATATTTTATCGTGGATGTTTGAAAATAGGACATAGCGTTTTTTTTTGCCGTGAATTAATCACAGGATTAACAACACTTGATTGACAGATGATCTCTATGCAATACAAAAACAGCAAAGGGATTGACTACTTAGTTAAAGACGTCACTGAAACTGAAAGCTACTTAGCCAGACGTCACTGAAAATAAAAGCTATGATAATAAACTTTAAAATGGAACAGCAGGATACATGGTCACTGCATATTAATAATGCTGCAAGATAATGTAAAAAAAGAAAACATCAATATTGAACAAAAATATAAAAAACAAGCAATATTAATAATAAACTCTCCATAAACCTGATTTTACAGTTTAACTTAACATTAATGTTCAGATTTAACCTGCTTCACTGCCAGTGTAGAAATTATATTCAAATGAATTTGAATGGCAGCTGTGAGGCAGAAAATATATCACTCAACCCACTTACGGAATAGCCGAAGATAAAGAGGGCACCCACTTGGATGGTTTTCTGGATAACTTGTTGAACAACTTGCTAGATTTTTCTGTTCAGGAGGCAGTTTAATCTTCTTTTTTGTGGACTTTTAGTCAGCATCATCAGACCTGGACACCAGACACCAGAAACTTTTGCTACTGCTAACTACAGTAGCTAGAAAGTTCATTATTTACTAATGGTCAATTCAAGCAAAAACTTCAATAAATTTATTATTTAAAATTGGTTAATCCATCAATCCATTTTATGCCACCCATCTGGGTCCAGGGTATGTTAATTTAATTAATTATAACATACATACTGTACTGTTATACTATATAACATACTGCTGATAAGTACTGAACAAGTGTGAAATAATATCAAATACTTTTAGGCTGTATACTCCCAACTGGTTTTCCATCATACAAATTTAAAGATATTTTAATTTAATATGTCACTGGTGAAACTTCTTTCAACATTCACATACTGTAGGTGGAATGCACCAGCACCTACTTTGGCCATGGAAATGGCTGTAAAGTACATAGTGTGTGGTATTAAAATGGTCTTAAAAGTCTTACATTTAACGTGGTTATTCCTGCATAAAAGAAAAAAGTATGGCTAAAGACATGCATATTGAAACGACTACTGTACATTATATTTAGAATTATCAGAGTGAATATTTTAATAAGTGCCTGCAGTTTACTTGTCTTTATAACAACAATATGATGCAATTGTTAAAAATGTGTTATTTTCCACTAACTTTGAGTTTGGGACAAAAATACAGGTACGTATAAATAATTTATTAAATGTAGTGATAGTCATACTGCAACATATTGATGGCACAAATTGACATTTCAGAATAATATAAAGGAAATACAAGTGTGATGCCTTTCTTTTGATGTGTACATATAAATAGTTCTGTTTCATACTTTAACTATATTATATCATCTATTTTACAATTTACTCTAATAACTCCAAATATAATGTACAATATTCGTTTCACTATGCAATTCTGTAGCCATATAACTTTTTTCTTTTCTTGCATTTCTTCTTGCACGTCACCAGATATCTATATTTACTGAATACAATGTACCAGCAACCTGTTTCACAGGACAAAAGAAGGGAGTATTTCATGATACTGAGCCAAGAAACTGACAAATTGACACCTCAAATTCACATAATTAGTCTTTCATACCAATATAAAGTTTTGCAATATCACAGATATGAACTTGACTGGATTTTAAAACAGTTTAAAACATCAAAAGCAGATAGAAAGGGGGAACATATAACTTTTCATCTTTCTATCAAACAAAATACATTTTTTTTTTTGATTTGATGGATATTTTTTAAATTTATATTTTTTTAGACATTTACAATGTGTTGAAAACAGGGATTTCATACTCTAACAATATTGATGTCACATATTAACACTTACACAGAAATATATAAGCAAATAAAGCTGAGATACTTTTCTTTTGATGTGTCCATATCAAATTATTGTTTTGTACTTTAACTGTACTGTATCATCCATTGATATATTTACTCAGGTAATTAAAAATATCATAAACAGTATACTTTCAATTTGTTTGGACATGCAATTCTTTTTTTCTTCTTGCATTTCTTCCCACTCCATTACCATGTCACCCTAAATCTAAATGTATTTGTTTATTTTAATTTAATGTCACTGGTGGAACTTCTTTCAACATTCACATACTGTAGGTGGAATGCACCAGCACCTGTTTCACATGACAAAAGAAATGGTTATGCGATTGCACTGAGCCAAGAAACTGACAGATTGACAGCTGAAATTTATAACGTTATTTGATTTTGCTCCTCGCTAATGTTTAACTACATTTCTGAAAAATATATCACCTATGAGTCGCATCATTAGCCTTTATTCCATTCCAATGTAAAGGTCTTATAAGGTGTGGACTTTCACAAAAGGTGAAAGGTTTGTAATATCACAGATATAAACTGAACTGAATATAAATACGCTGAAAAAGTTTAAAACATCAAAAGCAGATAGAAGGGGGAACTTATAACTTTTCATCATGTATCCTTTCATTTTTGGTAAGTACAGTTTTCAGTCTATATATAATACTGCCAGCAGATGTCACTTCCTAACAAACTTTGCTTATTTTTAAACATTCAGGTTTTTCCTCTATTGACAGGTTGGAAAAAAACTGCAAGCAGATATTCACAATTTATTAAAAACAGTGATTTCATTCTCTCTAACATATTGATGTCACAAATTTACACTTACAAAGAATATTAGGAAATAAAGCTGAGATGCTTTTCTTTTGACGTGTCCATATACACATTATTGTTTTGTACTTTAACTGTACTGTATCGTCCATTTATGTATTTACGCATAACTCCAAATATCATAAACAATATACTTTCAATATGTTTGAATATGCAATTCTTCGTTTTCTTCTTGCATTTCTGCCCACTTCATTGCCATGTCACTCTAAATCTATATTTATTATTTTGTCCAAACTTAATGTCACACCAGTGGAACTTCTTTCAACATTCACATACTGTAGGTGGAATGCACCAGCACCTGTTTCACAGGACAAAAGAGGCGGTTATACAATTACACTGACCCGAGAAACTGACAGCTTGACAGCTGAAATTCTTTATAATGATATTTGGTTTTGTTCCTCGCTAAGGTTCTTACACTTCTGAAAAATGTATCACCTATGACTAGTGTCATTAGCGTTTATTCCATTCCAATATAAAAAGGACCTAAAAGGTGTGGACTGTCACATAATAGGGAGAAAGGTTTGCAATATCACTGATATGAACTGGACGGAATTAAAAGACACAGAAGAATTTTAAAACATCGAAAGATAGAAAAGGGGAATTCATAACTTATCTTATAACTTTTCGTTTTGGGGTGAGTACAGTTTTAAGACTATATATATATATAATGGTTTCAGGAGATGTCATTTACTTACAAATTCAACAATGTTTTTTCAAATCAGATTTCGTTCTATTGACAGGTTGGAAGGAAACTTAGTAGATATTCACAATTTATTAAAAATAATTATTTTCATATTGATGTCACAAATTGACGCCTACACAGAAGAATATCAGGAAATAAAGATGAGAGGCTTATCTTTTGATGTGTCTATATAAACATTGTTTTGTTTTTGGACTTTTATAGATTTACTCAGATAACTCTAACCTTCATAAACATTTAACGTTCTATATGTTTGTATATGCACAGATTCTTTTTTTTCTTTCATTTCTTTCCACTCCATTACCATGTCACTAGAAATATATATTTATTTGTTTGTCCTAACACTGGAAGTGGTGGAATTCCATAATTACTAGAATTGCTATAAACAGTAATTTTGACTCCGAGATTTCAAACTCTATGAACTCTCATGATAAATACTCAATAGAGAGATGAATGCCTTCATAGTATTAGGATAGCTTTAAAACAAATGAAAACATTTTTTTTAACAAGTTTAATTATACATTATCAATGCACATGTCATTGCATATAGTGAACCTGCCATGATCTTCATCTTGACCATTTTGAAATGTATATGTGCAATAACTTTGTTTAATGAAGAAATACAATCTTTCCTAAAAGTGTCTGTATTTTAAATTTTAAATAGTTTTTATATAAATTACACAAAAGGCAAAGAAAATAGTCATATGGACCACACGGAATTCCGTGCTATTCCATTGTTACGCTTTCACCTGGTTTATGATTTATCTTGCCCAATTTAGCAACTATCATGGCTGTTTCTTGAAAAGAGACAAAGATCATTACTAGGCAACCAAGATGCATCATAAAAGGCGTGAAAGATTAGGTAAAAATGACCATATTTTCTTTACCTTTTGTGTAATTTATATGAAAAAAACATTTTGAATTAAAAGCCATGGCTGTTCTAGTGTTAATGTCACACTGGTTAAACTTCTTTCAACATTCTCAAAGATGGAATGACCCCTGTTTCACAATCACAAAAGAAACGAATATGTGATTACACTGAGCCAAGAAACTGACAGATTGACAGATGAAATTCTTTATGCTGAGATTTGGTTTTGAGCCTCGCTAAGGTGTAACAACATTACTGAAAAATGTATGACATATGACTCAATTCATTAGCCTTTATTCTATTCCAATATAGAGTATGCATGTGTCTATGTGTATTTAATGTTTGTGTGTTTAGTTCGGGTTCATAGCGGTGTCAATAGCTGCTGGAGCCCTATTGTTTTTTTTTTGTGCTACAATAAAAACAATAGGGTTGCAGCAGCAGCCCCTGATATTTCTGCTGGAGCCCTATTGTTTTTGTTCTGAATATTCTTTATTTCTTATTTTTTTCAGCTAAAAGTGTTTGTGTAGCAAAAAACTGTAAGACCTCTAAAAATGTCAAATTTTGCAATTTCTTCTCAATTATCTATAGCTCATGAGAGACCATTGGGCCAATAGTCCCCCAAATGTGTCAAGATCATTTCAGGACTTCACTGGTCTAGAGTTATTAAAGAAATTTTGACATGATCAATCTGTTTTGAAATTATGAAATTTTAGACACACACCTTTAGGTTAAATCTACATAAATACACATGGCTTAAACGATTGTAACCAAACTTTGTGCACATTATGCTGAGTCTAAGTTTAGGCCACTGGCGGCGCCATAATTGCGTAATCGCCTCGATGGACTTGTGAGAAATTCGGTATGCAGGAGTTATGGTCATCACTTAGACAATGTATAAAACTTAGTAATAATTGAGTAAAGTGGGAGAGACCTATTACCACAAATCTACATGACTAGACATTTGACATTACAAACTTAAGAAAATCAAAAGATGAGCCAAATTTTAAGAAATTCCCTGAAAACGTTCCTGAGATATCGCGTTCACGAAAATGGGACGGACAAGCAACCGGAAAACCAGCCAAGTCTGTTGTGACCTCTTGTAGTTTCAAAGATTAGATAATTTATTGTCATTATTCAACACAGGGATGCACAACAAAATGCAGTTGTAGCTTAGTCCATTGTGACATCTTTTGTGAGCCTTGAAGTACTGCTATAATGTATGATGTCATTTGCAGATTGAAGTAATTTTCTGTATTGATTGACTTTATAGATTCAAAGGAGAACAAGATGGCTGCCGGCCGGATCATATCAATTTTTATGATTCTAATAGGTAAGCTGAGTGATGATAAACCGATTGCCTTTAATGTTTTTCAATAGAATATAACGGAAAAGTTGTAGGAAACAACTAAATATGAAATTAAGGTGCCGTTGTTCAAACACATAGAGTGTAGGAACACCTTCAGATCACGATTAGTTAATAAAGGCAAAATATAACGTGTGTTTCGGAATTTATTTAAAATTTTGGAACTTTTAGCGTCAACAAGAACCACAACTGCACCACCGACAACTGTAGGACCGACAACTGCAACTCCGACAACTGTAGGACCGACAACTGCAACTCCGACAACTGCAGCACCTACGACTGCAAAAACTACAACAGCTGCACCCACAACTGCCTCACCTACGACAGCATCACCAACAGCAGCACCTATAACAACACCTACTACTACAGCACAGACAACTGCAGCACCTAAAACAACTGCCCCAACAACAAGTGTACCAATGACTGCTGCACCCTTGACAGCGGCAACTACAACTTCTGCATCAACAACTGCAGCACCTACAACGGCAACACGCACCACTGCAGCTCCTACGACAGTAGCAACTACAACTACTTCACCATCTACTGCTGCACCTACGACTGCAGCACCTACGACAGCTGCAACTACAACTGCTGCACCCACTACAGTCACAATTACGACAGAACCCACAACTGCCACTCCTACAACTGCAACACCTACAACAGCAGCAACTACAACTGCTGCACCTACAACTTTAAAACTCACAACAGCTGCACCCTCGACAACAGCACCTACGACGACATCACCTACGACAGCAGCATCTACAACTGATTCACCCACTACAGCAGCTCCTACAACTCCTGCACCTACAACTGCAAGAACCACAACAGCTGCACCCTCGACAGCAGCAACTTCCACTGCGGCATCTACAACTGCAGCACCACACATCACTACTGCTCCTACGACAGAAGCACCTACAACTACTTCATCAACTACTGCCGCACCTACGACTGCAGCACCAACTATAGTCGCTCCTACTACAACAGCACCCACAACTGCCACTCCTTCGACTGCAACACCTATAACAGCATCTACAACTGGAGCATCTACAACTTTAACACCCACTTTAACAGCTGCAGCCTCGACAACAGCACCTACGACTACATCACCTACAACAGCCGCAACTACAACTGCTGCACAAAATACAGTCGCTCCTACTACGACACCACCCACAATTGCAAATCCTTTGACTGCAACACCTACAACTGCAGCAACTACAACTGCTGCATCTACAACTGCATCACCTACAACAGCAACACACACCACTGCTGCTCCTACGACGGCAGCACCTACAACAGCAGCACCCACTACTTCCGCACCAACGACTGCTTCAACCACTACTTCCACCCCTACGACTACATTACCTACAACTGCTGAATCTACAACAGTAGTACGCACTACTGCTGTTCCTTTGACTGCAGCAACATCAACTGCTGCACCCACTACAGTCACTCCTAGTACGACAGAACCCACAACTGCCACTCCTACAACTGAAACACCTACAACTGCAAGAACCACAACAGCTGCACCCTCGACAACAGCAACTTCAACTGCTGCATCTACAACTCCAGCACCTACTACAGCAACACCCACCACTGCTGCTCCTACAACAGTAGCACCTACAACTACTTCGCCAACTACTGCCGCACCTACGACTGCAGCACCTACAACAGCCGCAACTACAACTGCTGCACCCACTACAGTCACTCCTACTACGACAGAACCCACAACTGCCACTCCTACAACTGCAACACCTACAACTGCTGCACCTACAACTTTAACACCCACCACAGCTGCACCCTCGACAACAGCACATGCGACTACATCACCTACGACAGCAGCAGCTACAACTCCAGCACCGACAACTGCAAAAACCACAACGTCTGCAACCTCAACAGCAGCAACTACAACTGTAGCACCTACAACTGCAGCACCTACAACAGCAACAACCACCACTGCTGCTCCTACGACAGTTGCACCTACAACAGCAGCACCCACTACTTCCTTAGCAACGACTGCTTTAACCACGACTTCCGCCCCTACTACTACTTTACCTACAACAGCAGCAACTACAACTGCTGCACCCACTACAGTCACTGCTACTAAGACAGAACCCACAACTGCCACTCCTACAACTGCAACACCTACAACTGCAGCAACTACAACTGCTGCACCTACAACTTTAACAAACACAACAGCTGCACCGTCGACAACCGCATCTACGACTACATCACCTAC
Source organism: Bovichtus diacanthus (assembly GCA_943590825.1). NCBI lineage: Eukaryota > Metazoa > Chordata > Actinopteri > Perciformes > Bovichtidae > Bovichtus > Bovichtus diacanthus. Next base: position 16,164 of record CALSBV010010748.1, read on the forward strand.
GACAGCAGCATCTACAACTGCATCACCCACTACCGCAGCTCCAACAACTTCAGCACCTACAAGTACTGCAACAATTACTGATGCTCCTACGACAGTAGAACCTACAACTACTTCACCAACTACTGCCGCACTTTCAACTGCATCACCTACTACTGCCGCAACTACAACTGGTTTAGCAACTACAGTTGCTCCTACTACGACAGCACCCACCACTGCTGCTCCTACGACAGCAACAACCACTGCTGCTACTACGACAGTAGCACCCACAACAGC
>CALSBV010010748.1:32332-49520 GCA_943590825.1 Bovichtus diacanthus
GGATCGGATATCCTCAGACAATGGGAAAGAGTTTGTGGATAAGACTGAAATTGATTTTGCAAAAACTGGGCATTAAACAGCGTCTTGGTGCTGTTTATCATCCGCAAAGCCAAGGGATTTGCGAGAAAATTAATGGAGTTTTGAAAAACCGAATTGTGAAAATTTGCCAACACAGAGGGTTAAATTGGCAAACAGCACTTCCATTGGCATTAATGGTGTGTCGTTCAAGTGAGTTGCGAGATTTGCATATGACACCTCATGAATTGCTTACAGGGAGACGGATGCCAACCCCTTGTTTACGAACAAGTGGAAAAGGTCCAAGTTTGTCTCTGTTGGACGATGAAATGCGAGCATATGTTACATATATGGCTAACTTGCATAAAAGAATATCTACATATGTTTCTGACAGGCAAAGAAAAGAGGAGGTTCAGGAGAAGATTAATGAGCAAAGGAGAAACACAGTGCAACCTGGAGACAAGGTGTTCGTAAAGGTATTTAGAAGAAAGTGGTATAACAAACGGCGTGAAGGGCCGTTTGAAGTTGTTCGCAGTACTGGAACAGCGGTCCAGGTTAAAGGGTCTCCAACGTGGTATCATTTATCGCATTGTGTTAAAGCACCAAGAGAGAAGGTGCCACGCCTGCAGAGCCAAGATGGTGAAAGCTCAAGAGAGCTGGGAGAAATTGCGGGAGAACAGGAAACAGAAGAGATGCATGAAAATCTTCACAGTCAAAACCCGGAAGGGGAGATTGTCAATGATATGGACGGTGTTGATGCTTCTGTGCACATTGCTGATGTTGCCAGAGCTGACTCAGCAGTTAATGGACAGGAGAGAAGGTTTGGAGACATTGATTTTCAACATGTCCCTGAAACAACAGAACCCGTTACAGTGTAGTGCGAAACGTCAAAGGTTGCAAAGGGCTGTGAATCTGCCCCAGGAGGATTGGAAGACCCAGTTAGACAAAGGAGTTCGAAACCAGTTCGGAGAAGAGCCAGACCAAAACGCTACGAAGACTAGGGTTGAGGTGATCTTGGGGAAGTCAGCTCTGCTCCCATGCCAGTGTACAGGAGAAAATAGTGGTACAGGGAAGTATAGAGTGCAGTGGGAAGATAATCATGGCAGGGTCCTAGATCTAGGGTTAAGATAGTGACTCTGGTGGTGACGAATGGAACAAAGAGTACAGAAATCCAAGTTGTTGGCAAAACAGGAGAACTGACAACGATACCAACTACCATTCAGCCAAAAGTTGTGACAATAGAACGGAAATCTGATCTTTCAGAGGTGAACAATACTAAAAGTACGAATGTGCCTCATTTAACTACAATGAAGTCTCAGGTTATTTCTACAACGCCAACTTCTTTGAAAACTGAGATTAGAGTTAAGTTAGGAACAGCGGCTCATCTTCCTTGTAGATGTGGGAGATGGAATGTTGGTGGTAACCTTCTTCCTAAGTGGGTAAATAGCCGGGGTGAAGATGTGGTGTTGTCAGGACCTGAACTGGATACTGTGCCTCATAGTCAGAGGAAGTATCTTTTGTATAACGACATCAGTGGTTAAAAACTATGAGTGACTGTTCACTCTTGCGAAATGTTACATGGGAAGACCAAGGGGAATACACGTGTACTTATTTAGATCCAGAGTTGAAGTTTGTGCCATTTCAGAATTATTGGATAGAAGGTTATGTAATCCGTAGAGTGTCACTAAGAATAAGAGATTCAAAGCCTATTGAAGTTTTCACGATGGTTAAAAAGGTTCAGGAACAATTTACTACAGTAAGCACCCCAAGGGTGAATAGTACACAGATGAAGCTGGGTACTTTGTCCTTGACAACAACTAAGAGTGGTAATACATCGACTCAGGTGACTACTTTAGCAGTAACATTGAAGGAGATGAATGTTACAACAGAAACAACGTCCTCGAGGTCTGCAAATTTTGTGAATGTTACGCAGACACATAATGAGACTTCTTTGATATTTAAGGTGGTAGCAAATGTAACTCAGAAATCTATGTTAAAAATAGAGTCTGGTATGGACATTGATATTGAAACTTTTGGAATTAGAGAATCAATGGTGAAAGAGAATAATGATGAGTCATCTGGGACAGCTCAGAGGATTAGTCCAAAGGTGAAAGCGGAGTTTTTTGATTTTGATAGGATACCGGAAGATATGGCTGATCAAGATCATGCAGTACAAAAGAGAGAGACTACATGGAAGGCATATGGATTTGATTCTTCAGTGTTACGGATTGCAGATAAGTGGGCAAGCAGGAACTTATGGTTCCAGCAGTTGACTCATTCCGTAAGATCGGTTGCACGATTGAATTGTCCATGTGTGGTGAAAGTTACATCACCAAGCTCATGGCCTTCGATTTTAGAGACAGTGCCTCAACCTTTAGCTACTAAATGTCAATCTTATGCCTTATCGTGGCAGTTGTATCAGCAGCAATCAGACAAAGATACGGTGGTGGCTTTGTCAACACATTTGTTTAGGCCTAGATTTAATTGTTCTTGGTTAGGGACATTACCTTGCATGAATTTGCTTGCTCAGCAGGAAAATATATTAACAGCAGTCCCTGAGGCAATGGATGTGGCCTCTGTGAGGACCAGCAACTGTTTTTGTTTAAACAATACTTATGATGGACCGGGTATGTTTATGGGAATATCTGACTGTGATGAGTATATGATGACCTATTAGGCGTGAACGTAAAGCTTGTGTTGGAGAATATAAGGTGATCTTTTATGTCCCACATCGCAAACAGCATAGAACTGTGATGGTAAGGGATCAGCTTTTGCCTGGAAACGTGACTATAGGGAATTTTAAAGATTTATGGTGGGTGTGCGGTGATAAAGCATACATATTTCTGCCGTATGGGTGGACAGGATGTTGTTACATGGCGACATTGAAACTCCCATACGAGGTTTTTTCTATTCAAAAGGGAGAAAGACCCGATAAGGATCATTCTAATGATCTTTCTGGAGGTAGGACGAAAAGAGATTTGGCACAATTTCATAATTTGGAATCCTACCATTGGAGGATAAGTATAGGAGAAAAATGGGGTATAGGATTATTTCCATGGTATGGTGTGACATTTTTGGCAGATCACATTGATAATATTACGTATACCTTACAGGGGTTTGCTAATGAAACCATAAGGGGGTTTGACTTTTTGTCCAATACTCAAAAAAGTCATAGATTGACATTGTTAAAGCATGATATGGCTCTAGACTATATTTTGGCCAAACAGGGTGGCCAATGTGTGGCTTTGAATTTAACCGGAGATGCTTGTTACACTTTGATTTCAGATAGTTCGGACAATATGACTAGTGTCATATATGCATTGAAACATATAAGGGATGCATTTGGCCAATCAGAAGGAGCAGGATGGTCTGCAAATGCCTGGTTGCAGGACAAATTAGGACCGCTAGGAGCAGTGTTGGTTCAGATTATGGTGGCAGTTATTCTATCATTATGTGTGATGTTTTGTTTCTGTACGCTGTTATTGACCTTTGCGAAGGCTATGATATTGAAATGGGTTGGTGTTGTAATGCCTGGAGATCAATCTCAGATGCCACTATTACAGATGGCTACTACAGATAAGGGGGAGGAAGTGATGATGGAAGGAGAATTGATGGAGAAATATCCATATTAAACATCTAATCCTAGCATACTTTTCACATTTGTTATTTTGTTGCCATTTGATAGTTATGATGGGGGTTATATACTAAGGGGGGAAATGGAAGTGTAAATCATAAACTGAAATAATATGATGTTGTGAATCTCACATTATAAGTGTTTGATGTTTAATTTGCATTTTGTTGTTTTCTGCAAAGATACTGGTTGGCGTTTTTCTTTTTCTCCAAAAAGGACATTGGGGGAGGAATTCAGACACTCAAGAGGGGTCAATTACGATGGACTGGAGGACTTTGAACAAGGACATTGTGATAAAGTGTTCGGATTCGATACAGCACGATACAGCACGATTCGACACGATACACCGTTCAACGCTGCGGAGGAGCTGCAGTGTGATGCATTCTCATGTCTTTTTATATGAATATATGTTTGTATGAGTAATACGTAAATTTCATAATATTGTCTTTGTAGCAATTGTTTGTAGAATGATGTCTGATATTGAATAACTGTATTGGGACCTCAGATGTTTTCTTGTTTTCTTTAACGCCTAGGGAAATTGGGTTTAGGCAGGGAAAGGTCCATTGGAAGGTGCGATGGGTCGACCAGCCGGAATTTGGACATTGTTATGACTTTATTTTCTGAGGTTTCCATATGTATTTGCTTAAGTGGTATTCTACACAAATTGTTACAAATAATTAGAGTTCCTCTTTTTAATGGGTCTGGAGTACTTTGTGGTCGCCTAGGGCAGAGGGGCCGTGGGAGAATTTTCCTGTCTAGATAGTTTGATGGATATTTTGGGAAGATGACTGCCAGGCAGGTTTTTCGCTCCCCCACTCCATAAATTAATTTTAATATTAGAGTTATGCTGAAGAAAGCATGGGTTGGAGGATTTGTTATTTCTATCACAATTATATTCATTTATAGTTAATTCTTTTTGATTTCGAGACTCTGTGTAGTCTCGAAGGGGGGAAATATGTGGTGTATAACCTGGCAATACACAATGCTTATTTTCTTTATCATGGAAGAGTACTGAAGTTGTTGTTTGGGATACATGCCTATATAAGGGATCCTGAGGAAGGTTGGAAGGGGCCTCTCCACTACACACTAGGGGATAGGACATGCGTGGTTACTCAATAACATGACCGTTACCTTGACCTCAGATGACCTCAGATGACCTGCTAGGGGGTGAGGTGGTCTCTGTGCCCTATAAATAACAGGGACAGAGTGATGTAAAGGGAGAGGATTAATTTTGGCTTGGGATCCTCACATCGCCTGTTTTTGGTGTTTGATGCTGTGCTATTTGTAATAAACCTTTTATATGCAATGAAGCCGGTGTCAGCAGAGATTCCTTCATCATCATCACAACATCACGACGAAAGAAACGACACAGCCTTTCACTCTTTATTTACAGAAAGGAGCATGTTTATTTATAATTTTAGTAAAAGCATCGTGAAAGTATTTCCACGCCAGCTCGACATCATTAATGAGAGAGATCTTGTTCCAGTCAATGACTCACAAAATAAAAAAAAAGGCTTGTTCACAGAATTGCTTAAGATCCCGTTTAAGAACAATTTGTGGTCTTGACTTTGGTGGCTTAGCTTGTCTTACTGTGACTATTACACAATGGTCACTCATATCATTCACAAAAATACCAATATCGGAATATTTATGAGGAGCATTTGTTAAAAATAAATCAATAAGAGAGGATTTCACTGGGCATTTAAGATTTGGATGAGTTGAGCTATTGATTAATTGTGTAAGAGTAAAAGAGTCACAGGTAGACTTAAAACTGTCAGAGGCAGAGGACAACCAGTCCTAATTAAAATCTCCAGCAAGGAGAATCTCATTAAAAATCTAAAGTAGATAGTTGTTTACTCAATGAAGATAAAACCTCACTGTTTGCTGTGGGGGGTCTATAACAACCTAAAAGTGATAAAATGGTCCTTAAGTTCCAATTTTAAGGCAAGAAGTTCATATTGTCTGCCGATCGAAATAGATGATATGATGGTAACATGAAATTAGTTTTTTTACATAGATGGCAACACCACCACCTTTTCTGGGATGGTCACAACGAAAAACATTGTAACCCTCAATTGCAATGTCTTTGTCTGTGATAGTTTGTTTTAACCAAGTTAACCAGACAAAACAAGAATATCAGATGATTTTGCCCAGATTTTCACCAGATCCAATTTAGGAATTAAACTTCTGACATTTAGGTGAATAATACCAAGCCCAGATCTAGCTTTGAAATCACCAGGACTATTCAAACCTGAGCCAGGGTTAGGTTGAACATTTCCTGATATTAGAAGCAGGAGAACAATGAAACCTTTTCTTTTCATTGAGTTCTGTGTTGGCTGTCTACTGGGTGGATAAGACTGGAACGATAACTAGACATATGGACTAGCTAAATTAAAAAGAGGGTAGAGTCATGAGATCCTCAGAGGTATGTGTGCTCCGCTGTGGAGCATTCCTAAAAGGTTTAGAATCCCAGTTTGTATCTTTTCTAGGGAATAAAAGATAAGGCACATTTTGTCCCGCACACCTTTCATGTACTTTGTGTGGATATAGCACAGTCAATAAAAGCAAAAGAGGTGCTGAGGGAAACGTGCTGATCGGCATGTAATAGGGTTGATGAAGATATTGAAGAAAACCAGGTCAGTGCAGTTACAATCCGAACCGTTGTTTCCGGCCTCCTGAGTCAGATGATGACGTTGCGTGACGTCTCACATAAACAGGAAAAACAAGCCCAGCAGCGAAGAAATGCTGTGGATAAATGTATTTGAATCAGGACCAGCCGGCTTTAAAACAGTTTAAAATATGATTTTAAGCACCAGCCTCAATGACAAGAAAGAAGTACTTTCCTTTATCCTGATAGATGTGGGCACATCAAAATCAACCAGCACCGAGCAAATCAACAGGTCCCGCGGTCTAATCTAACGAAGCAGTCCTCCGGGATCTGCGAGGAAGTAAACCGTACTTTACATAATAAACCAAGAACGGTATTTGTTTTATCTGAAACAATTTGCAAAGATCCCCAACATAATGATGACCCTGGCGTAGGGCGTAGTGGTGTTCCAACACCAGGCAATTATAAAAGACTGCCTCTTACTATTTCATTGGTGCATAAATGAACATGATGGCGCTGTAGTTAGCACTGTCGCCTCACAGCAAAAGGGTCCTGGGTCAAACCTGATGGCCAGTGTGGGCCCTTCTGTGTGGAGTATGCATGTCCTCCCTGTGTCGGTGCGGGTTCTCCAGCTTCCTCCTAGAGTCCAAAAATATTGATGATAAGTTAATTGTTGACTCTAAACTCTCCTTTAATCCTCAGCATGATCTTACTTTCACTGATTTAACCTTAGAAAAACACATGTACTCAGTGTAAACAATGATAGTTTGGGTACCTTGGCAAGATCTATCACACTTTTGAGTGTTTCAGGAATATTGAGTGCATGCGGTTTTTTAAGGTTAACAAATGGGTCCAATCATTTTAAGTGCAGTACAATCGCTTCAAATAAGCCAACCTATTAATTCAAGGAAGCCAAACCAATTTAAGTGCTACATACAGAAATGAGAAAATGGAATTATTATTATTATTAACAAGGTGCAGTTGAATTGCATTCTGGATGAGCTATAAAGCTCGGCTGGCACATGAAGGTAGACCAGCCAGGAGGGAGTCACAATAGTCAAGGCGTGAGATAACAAGAGCCTATTCCAGAACCTGAAGCACCTTCTGGGTCAGCAGGGGATGCATCCTTTGGATATTGTAAAGAGCGTATCTGCAGGAGTGGGCTGTTGCAGCGATGTTGGCAGTAAAGGACATTTGGTTGTCCAGTGTCACCCCCAGATTCCTTTCAGTCAGAGTCGGGGAAACAACAAGGCACCGATGTTGATAAGGTCTTGGGTGGGAGAGCCCTTCCCTGGAAGGAAAAGCATTTTGGTCTCGTCAAGGTTGAGCTTCAAGTTGTGTGCAGACATCCACTTAGAGATGTCAGCCAGACAAGAAGAGATTTCCATGGCCACCTGGGTTTCAGACCAGGGAAAAGACAGAATCAGTTGAGTGTCATTTGCCTAGTTGTGGTAGGAGAAGCCATGAAAGCGAATGACAGTGCCAACTGAATTGGTGTACAGAGAAAAGAAGGGGACCCAGGACAGATCTCTGAGGAACCCCAGTGGTGAGCTGACAGGGTTCTGACACAGATCCTACTCCACCCCAAGTTACCCTGTAGGTGCGGTCTTTGAGGTAGGATTTGAGCAGGGAGAGCGGATTGCCTGAGACTCCCAGTTCTTGGAGGGAGTAAAGGAGGATTTGGTGGTTCACTGTCGAATGCATCAGAAAGGTACAGAAAGATGACAATAGAGGAAAGGGAGTCTGCTCTTGCAGTGTGAAATTCCTCAGTGACAGCGAAGAGGGCAATCTCAGTTGGGGTTGATCCGTAGACCAGTGGCATAGACCAGTGGTGCCTCCTCTGCCAGTGGGTCTAAGTGAGTGGGTGAAGGAGTAGGCTGTGGAGAAAGCAGCAGGGTTGGAAGTGTTATCTGGTGTAATCAAGTCTCAGTGAGAGCAAGAAAGGCGTAGCCAGAAATGAACTCAGTCTTGCGAGTTGCTGACTGGCAGTTCCACAGACGCCCTGTGACAAGGTGTTGGGTATGTGTGGAGCAGGGGATGGAAAAAAGTTGAGGGGTAACTGTGATGTTGCGAACAAGTGCAAGGACTATAATATCTACGAGAAGACAGTGCTCGTCTTCCTCATGGTCTTTCCATTCCTTGGTTGATTGCAATTTTAGCCGTACATGAGACTTCTGCCCTCACTCTTGCAGACTCTAGGGGTATTCTTTCTTTGATTCTGTTTGTAGCCATTAGAAGGTGTCTCTGAAATACTGAATAGTTTTGAATCTTGCTGGCATTGGTAACTAGCCCATGGTGGGGTCTATATCCTCCTGTCAGCTGTATTTCTAGCAATCACATGGCCTGACCCTTGGTGTCAACCATTTTATTCATGATAGTCACTGGATGATCCAAGGGTAAAAGTGCCATCCTTCCTGTGCTCCTGGTGGTGATGGAAGGCTTAAGCACTTACCTGCGCAACTCTAATAACTGGGTAAACACTTCATTGGGGCTGGTTAGTGGGATCATCATTTTTTAAGCTAGTAGTATGACTTCACTTAGTGATGGATGAACATTTTCATCAAGCCTGAGGCTTTTTGAACAGCTCAAGCCTTCTAAAAAAAATGTTTGACAATGTTCAACAATTAAATGTTTAAGTATTTCTAATGCTGCCAGAAGATGTCCATAAAGCTAGCTAGGAAGCTCATTGACTCATAATGGGCAAGTTTCAATTCAAGTAAAAGCTTCAATAAACTTTAATAAATGCATTTTGCTCATTGACTCATAATGGGCAAGTTTCAAAGTAAAAGCTTCCATAAACTTTAATAAATAAATTTTACACTGGTTAATCCATACATCCATTTGATGCCACTTATCCTGGTACATGGTGTGTTAATTGAATAAATGATAGCATCAAGAATGATTTATTTTACTGCTACGATGTACTGGAAAAGTTTAATAAATATCTCATACATATTACTTCTCTTGTGAACGTCACAAATTGAAATTTCAGAAAAAAATTTGGAAATTAAGCTGAGATGCTTCTCTTTTGCTATGTCCATATGAACATTTTTGTTTTGTACATCAACTATATTGTATCATCCATCTACACATTTACTCTAACTCCAAAATCATATACAATATTCGTTCAATATCTATGAACATACAATTCTTTTTTTTCCTTTTCTTGCATTTCTTTCTCCATTGAGTCACTAGAAATCTATATTTATTTGTTTGCCAACTTAGCGTCACACTGGTGGAACTCCTTTCAACATTTACAAAGATGGAATGCACCAGAACAAAAGGAGGGAGTATGCCATTATACCAATACTGACAGATTGACAGCTGGAATTCTTGGTTTTGTTCCTCCGTAAAGTGCATCACCTATGATGACTTGCGTCATTAGCCTTTATTCCACGTCAATACAAAGGCCTAATAGTTGTCACATAAGGTAAATAGTTAAAAGGTTAAGTTATGCGTTTTCTTTAATTAATATTGTAACATTATGAAGTAATAATTGGTTGTCGAATTAAGTTATAAATTAAACATTTGAGTTCAACAAAAGTAATATTTGCTTTGTATCAGTTTTATTTTAAAGTATAAAATATGGTTCAGGATGTATATTATTAGGTGGACACGTGTATTATAATTGCTATTTGAATGAAACCCTTTTCCTCGGTGTACCTTGATTTATAAAAGACCATAAATACTGTCGAAGAAATTCTTCTAAAATATTGAGGATCGCTAGTTGTCTTAATTACAGACTCGGTGTGATGAATCAAATCTCTTTACTTCATGCAGCATGGAGAGAAGACCCAACAGTTTTTCTCTCCAGGACTTTCAGAATGTCTTGCATTATATATCATCAGTTAAACAATGCTGACCTCATGACAAGGGTTATTCAATCTTAGCCTTTCATCTTAGCCCTCAGTACAATGACCAGACACCTGTTAGATGACTCATTTAACCTCCTTACAATTTATACACAGTAAATCACATAGGCAACAACATAAATACATTGATTATTAAATCTAAGGAGTACATTTCCCACTATACTGCTATAATGAATACTGTCTTATTGAATATTGTGTATTAAGATAAGTACATTTTGTTTAACATCATCTGTTTAATTTAAAACACCTACGTCTGAAGTACCTCCAACAAAAAAGTAAAGTAAGGTAAGAAAAGTAAACATCAATGAGACACTGTTAGACCTTACCGGTCTCAACTGCTTTTCCTCCATTCTGCTGTCCTCAAACTATTTGGTGATGCAGGTAATACAAAGATAAGTTGGTGTATGATGGACTTCTCCTGTCCACACCCAGGTGAAAATGACGGAAACAGGGGTTCAAAACAAACACAGTCGGGTTTGCTGAGCTTCTCGTTGCTCTCTTCGGGGTCTTCCCCAGCACATAGTCGGTTTCTGGCTCGCCCTGGACCCAGCCTACTGCAAGAGACCAGAACCAGGTTACCAGCATGCTTATATTGTGTGGCTGATTACTTGATTCTGTCCAGCTGTCTGATCCCCAGCTGAGCCACTCCCGACTCTCCCCAGCAGGCGGCGCCGTGACCACACCCCACTGTCACAAACACTTTTATAGAATTTTAATGGTGATTACTTTAAATGAAAAAAGAAAATATACTGTATAAATTACAAAATAAAAAACAGTTGACAGAACCATGGTAACATTGAAAAAATTATCTCCATTTTTTTTCTTTTTGCCGGACAACTTTGTCTACTATAGTAACTAAATATGGTTGATGTTAAAATGTCATGTTTGAGCAATTAATGCAAACTGGCTAGCACATTGCACCTCACATTTAGATCTAAAAGAAAATGTGTGATGTTAGTTATATCCATTTTAAAAAGGTTTTGGAGAATCAGTGATGTTTAAATTTATATTATATTTTTTATTTAATTTTTCTCGTATTATATTTTTTCTTTCCTTATAATGTAATTGTATTTTTATTATACCCTCTGCCTATATCTCTGATGTACATATTGTTTTGTAAATAAAGAAGAACAAAACTAAGTGGAAACCTAATACATGGCTAGACCGTGTATGGTCAATGTGCTAAATTGTGGCCAAATTGTTACACAGATGGTGGTGTCTATATTTTGATTTCCTGGATATTAAATGTTTATCTGCAATTTTCTGAAGTGGTCCTAATAATATTTGTTCTTCACGTGTACTGAAGCAGCTTATCATATGACATGGTTACAATGGTAAATGGACTGCATTTATATAGAGCTTTTCCAATCTTTGCAATCACTCAAAGCACTTTACAACACATCAGCATTCACCCATATTCACAGGCTACCATATGCTCACCAGTGAAAACCATTCACACACACTCACACACTGTTGGCCATGCCATTGGGAATAATTTGAGGTTCAGTATCTTGCTCAAGGACACTTTGACCTGCTGACTGCAGAGGCTGGGGATTGAACCACTGACCCTTTGACTGGTGGACGACCACTCCACCTCCTGAGTGACAGCAAAGAGCAATGGCCAATGGGGGAAACTCCAACTTAACCAAACAATGGTGTAACTTTCTCATTCACTTTGACCAATGGTGTAACTTCATCACTCACTCATTAAGCAGGATCTCAGGGGATGGACCCCCGCTTTGCTACTGTCCAGCCAAAAAAAAAAGTTAACTCAAGTAGCCTATACCCATATTCATCAACAGGGGGAGCCATCACACCATATGTTTCTCCATGATCACTCATAAAGTTTAAAGTGTAGTAAAGTAAAGTGTCTCATAAAGACATATAAACTATCTGTCCCAGAATCAAAGGTGCTGTGGCTTATGACACAATACAAAATTGACCGCTCCTTTCCATTTAATGATTTTTAAATAAGTCCCTGACTAGAATTCAACCTATAGGATGTTTGTGTAAATGTTTTTAACTCAATGTGCCTATGATGCAGTGAGAAAGCAATTAAAATACAAAAAGCAACATGGAGGAAAATCATGTATTCAAGACTGTTATGTGAAAAGATCCCCATGCCCTTTTAACAACACAGGTGAGTATATAGATGCATATTTTCTGGATCCAAACCTCTCTTCTGTTTGTCTCAAAATAATATGAAATGTATCAGAACTCTTGAGTCTCCTATTTTAAAAAATACTTCAAAAGTATCTGCTAACAATTTGTTTTGTCTGTATCAACACTAAAACAACAATACTCCCTATTAGTCACTTGTGTTTGCTACATATAGGTTTAATTCAGTTTAGTGGACTATTTGATTTTGGAGTGAACAGCTTTACATAATATACAATAACAATGTATAAAATATGTACTGTACGGGGGGGGTGGTAGTCTAGTGGTCAGGCTTTCAAATAGAACACCGTGAGAACAATTTGTGAGTTCACTACCAGGCTGCCACCATTGTGCCCCTGAGCAAGGCACTTAACCCTGAGTTGCTCCAGGGGGGCAGTCGCTGTAGTTAGTTCACTGTAAGTCGCTCTTGATAAGAGCATCTGCTAAATTACCTGTAAGGTTATGTTCAAATTTGCTGCATCATTGTTGTGGTTACATTCATTCATTTTGAACTGTGTAACTTTCTCTAATAGTTGTTCTTTTTGTTCAGCAGAATTTTTATTCTGCATGTTTGAAAATACGACATAAAAGTAATCTGCCATGAATTAATACACAAGTCACAGGATCAACACTGTTTGATGATGATCTCCATGAGGTGCAATGCAGACAATGTAAGTTAAATTTGAAAGATAAAAGCTCAACTGTACAGAAACATATTATTTAAATGGTTTATACACTTGATAATAAACTCTTTATAAACCAGACAACCCTGATCTTAAAGTTCAACCTAACATTAATATTCAGCTCTAACCTGCTCAACTGCCAGTGTAGAAAGTATATTCAATTTAATTTGCATAACACTGGCTTTCTCAACTCACTCGTAAAACATATGTCAAGAAACAGCAGTATAATTGGGTATCTGCATTTCTGAAATAGTCTTAAAACGCATAAAATAAATTTCTCTCAATGAAGTCTTACATTTAATTTTCAAAACTCAAAAAATATTTTCTCTTGCCTGCCAAAAAATATTTTGTATCCAATTATGAGCGGTCAGCAGACATCACAGACTTATGAACTAAAAGTGGGAACATTGCGACAGTGGATTGTCTGTTGAGGAGGCTGTTCAAGTGAGTTTCAGTCAGCACCATCAGACCTGTAGCAAATACTGTTGGTACTGCTAGCTAAAGTAGTTAGGAAGCTCATTAACTCATAATGGGCAAATTTCAATTTAAGCAAAAGTTTCAATAAACTTGAGTGTTCATTTGATGCAGCTTATCTAGGTCCAGGGTGTGTTCATTTCATTAATTACATCATTAAGAATTATTCTTATACACTGCCGTTAAGACGTTTGGAATCACCTGGCTATTTTAACAGAGATAAACACAGTTTAATTCAGACACCAAATGTATTATTTACAATTAAATACTACTATACTACTACAACTAAATATTTTGGGAAGCCGTCTTTCATTTTGGGCCCTCTGCAGTCTACTCCATGTGTTGGAGCCAAAATGTGTATTTAGCCTGTGTTAATTATTATTATTATTATTATTATTATTATTATTGTTATTATTATTATTATTATTGTTATTATTATTATTATTATTATTTAGGCTGCACACGTTTTATTTGGTTGTTATCACTTTGCGTACTAGATGTGCGACATTTGAGACAAGGAGGTTGAACTAGTCTCCGATATTTTCTGTTGACCGTCAGGTCCAGCTTTAATTATTGCTGCTTATTCTTTTCTTTAATAAACATCGTAAAATGGCATATGAACTTCAGCATGGATCAGTCACAGTAAGCCTCCTTCGCCTCTATGCAACTGTTTTCTTTGGTAGTAGTCGCTATACAGTGGGTAGACTGAATAGGTTTAAACTATTATTTGTCATTCCACAGTATGTCAACTGATATTCCCCGACTCAATTACAATAACGCTATCCATAGAATAACCTTCTATTTCTATTTTTAAGTTTTAAGAATAGCTTTGCTTCAGCAACACACCTGTTAATTCCAGCTTGTTATTGGCATTATCGTGCACTTGACACTGAAACAGGAAGTTCTCTGTGTACAAAACCTGACTTTCTTTTTGCAAACCCTTCATACAAAATAACATATATTTGTGAGGAGGACTTTCTACAACCTAAAAAAGGTTAAAAAATATAGCATTTGACTGTAACCAATCAAGCTTTTGTAGCAGGAGATTCCAAACTTTTGAATGGCAGTGTATACTGCTAGGGAAGAACTGAAAAAATGTAATATAATATCAAATAAAACCTACTGGTTTATCCATAGTTTAATATTTTGGCCGGTATGATAATGAAATAGGTATGAAAGTACATTAAAGTGTTTGTGTTTTATAAAACCTTCTTTAAAAGTCTTACATCTGGTGAACCCTGCAGAAACGCTTTATAAGCAGCTGCAGTTTATTTGCCTTTTTAACAACAATATGATGCAATTGTTTACCTCAAAAATGTTGTATTTTTCACTGACTATAAGGTTGGAAGAAAATTACAGGTAGACATTCACCATTTCATACAGGAACATTCACAGAAGAATATTAGAAAGTTGAGATGCTTTTCTTTATATATGAAAATTGTTTTTCACTTTAACTGTATTGTATTTACATATTTCCTCTCATAACTCCATATATCATATACAAATGTGTCCAATATGGTTAAATACAGTATATGCTATTCTTTTTTTTTTTTTCTGCTCCATTACAACGTCACCAGAAATCTATGTTTATTTGTTTGGCAAAACTTATTGGACTGTTTTGACGTCATACTGGTGAAACGTCCTTCAATATTCACATGAATGGAATGTACGAGTAACCTGTTTTACAGGAAAACAGAAGGGTGTACGCAATGATACTGAGCCAAAAAACTGACACGTTGACAGCTAATAGTTTGTATTCTATTATTTGGTTTTGTTTACCGTTAATGAGTCACAACACTTTTGAGAAATATCATTATTTACGTCATTAGCCAATATCCATTCTAATATAAAAAGCTGAATAGATGTGGAGTGTCAAATAAGTTGAAGGGTAATATCACAGATGCAAACTTGACTGGATTAAAATACATTGAACTGAAATTTATAACTTTCATCTCATATCTTTTCGTTTGGGTGAGTCCATTTCAAGTCAATAATGTTTAATGTTTTTGTGTTTAGTTATTCATTGTACCAGTAATCCTATTAATAACCTCTCTCCTACTATTAGGAAACGTTGCATTTCTATTTCATTACAAATTATGGGTCATTACCACTTATTTTAAGTCACAATAAGTGATTGTCACATGACGACATTAACAATTATTTTTGTAAAATGATGTAAGTTGATATTATAATTGTTTTCCCCGAGTTAAAAGCACAATTTTTAAAATCTCCATATACATGTGATTTTTCTCGCAGTGTGATAAAAAAAAAAAAAAAAGGCACACTTTTAGTTACAAACACAACACAAACACACATCCTATTGTTTATTCAGACAAAAAGTATTCTTAAAAAAATATTTCAAAGAATTAAATAAAAATGTGATACAATATTGGTTTATGTCGTGCTCTCTTTTTGTCCTTCTATCTCATGGACTCAAAAGTCAGGATCAGTTTTAAAAGTCCACAGCACCTCCACATAAATTAAGTTATAATATAAATATGCTTTTTCTCAATTTTCATCACGTTCAAATTGTTTCTTGTGACTGCTGCATTTCATCAGAACGCCATATTAATGAAACTGTTTTAAAGTATACTAAAATATAGATGAGTTTCACAGAAGTGTATGTTGCATTTAGTCATAGCTGTTTCAAAGTATGAAATCTATATGGAGCAGGATTCATATTATCAGATGGATACAAACTTTAATAGAATTGTTTTTGCATCTGACACCTTCCCTTTCGATGTTTTGTGTACCCAATGTTATGAAGGCTAAATGAATACTGTCATTTGTATATTGAATGCTGTCTACTACTTACATAGTAATAATTCTAGCAATTAGTAACTGTGATGTAAAAGTGTTCAACATGCTGCTTGTGTAAATAAGTCTCTGCATTGTTTTATAGATTCAAAGGAAACCAGGATGGGTGTCGGACTGATCATATCACTTTTCCTGATTCTAATAGGTAAGCTGAGTGATGATAAACTGATTGCTTAAAAGGTTCTTCATTGCAAATAATGGAAAAGGTGTAGGGAACGAGACAACATAAAGTTAAGGTGGAGTTCTTGCTGGGACTTCATTCAATATTTCTTAAACACAAATCAGAGTCTAGGATCAACTTTAGATCATGATTAGTTAATAAAGGTAAAAGCTAACCTGTGTTTTGGAAATCCTTTTTAACCCTGTGTGACCACCGGACGACTTTAGTGTCTTTAAGAGGTGGTAGAGGATTCATGCTAAAAACTGGCCTCTCACCACAAGTTCTCTGAATGAAAATGGATTTGTTTGCTGAATCAACGAGTCTCCCCTTTTACAGACATGCCCACTTTATGCCAATTCCATCCAGTTTTGGGGAAAATCATTCATGCAGTATACATTTGTTATTTTTGCATAATCTAATTTGTATTTGAATTCATCTGCATGCTGGGGACTGTAAACAGTCTTGATATTACATAAATTGGGTATGACTCAAAAGCTTAGACTGTTGTGCATCCAATGAGCCCACTTGTATTCATGTTTAATGATGCTTTTCCCCATAGTAGCACCTACAGCTGAACCTACAACTGTAGCACCTATGACTGCAGCA
This sequence comes from Bovichtus diacanthus, assembly GCA_943590825.1. Lineage (NCBI taxonomy): Eukaryota > Metazoa > Chordata > Actinopteri > Perciformes > Bovichtidae > Bovichtus > Bovichtus diacanthus. The sequence continues at coordinate 49,356 of CALSBV010010748.1, forward strand.
CCCACGACTGCTGGCCCAACGGCTGCAGCACCTACGACTGCTGCCCCTACAACAGCCGCACCGACAACTGCTGCCCCTACGACAGTCGCACCTACAACTGCGGCACCTACAACAACCCCACCTACGACAGCGGCACCTACGACAGTGGCACCTACGACTGCGGCA
>CALSBV010010748.1:149486-169048 GCA_943590825.1 Bovichtus diacanthus
AGTGCCACTTGATCAGAACATTTAAAAATTTGCACAGCTGTTAAACTCATGTTGTATTTCAAAAGTTGCACAAGTATTTGTTGAACTAATGTTTTGTTTCATTCTTCTCATTTACAGCTTCAAGTGGAGTAAGCCACAAGATCAGTCTCATCACCGCATCCTGCCTGGTAGTGTTGTCATGGCTACTGTCAAGCCAGCAATAGCATCAGTGCTGTTTTCCATTTGCAAACAGAACATGAGTGCCATCACTCGTTTGAAAAAGAAATGTGTTGTCGATAAAAATCCAAGATTCTTGTAGTTGAAGTCTTGTTTAGCTTCAGATTAACTTATTTTTAAATGTTATTTTGCATTGACCAGACACATTAATGACAATGGATCAGGTATGTCTGTCGAACTGACCACGTTTCTGTGTGGGAATCTCCAAGATTCTTGGCCGAACAGAATGACACAGCCAACTTTAAGCACCTGGTCCAAATGAATCACCATTCGAATAATAAGCCAAAAACATAACATTAAGCCCTGGCTTCTGGGATGTCAGCAATATTTTACTTAGTTAGATATTAATGCTATCTTGTTTTGTCATGCCAAACAAGTAGAAGTAAAACCAGCATTTGAATGGAGTTGAGAGCATGTTGTCAATGGCAAATGGAATTGCATTTATATAGCGCCTTTCTAGTCTTCCGACCACTCAAAGCACTTTTACACTACATGCAAACATTGACCCATTCACAAACTCATGCACTGATGGTTGCCATACAAGGTGCCAAAATAATCATCTAATTTAATCTAATGCTCTTTCATACGCACTCAAACCCAGAAGGCTGTGCCTTGGGATTCAGTATCTTGCCGAATAACATGTGGACTGTAGGAGTCGGGGATTGAACCGCTGATCTTCAGTTTAGTGGTAAATGCACTCCACCATTATATATATATATATATATATGTCAAAACAATGCACTGTCAATTGTTTTATTTATATAAAGTGTATTCATGCATAACCATATTCTGTGAGATTTCTTGTAGTTTGTACAACTTCTGTCACAAACTTTACAATGATCAGAATACAAAATCTTTGACGAAATAAAATTGTCTCTTGTGTGATGTTTTGCAATTTTGGTGGTAAATAGAAAGTTTACCAGGGCATGTTTAATATCAGGAGCTTTAATTAAAGCACTATAAGGTTTTTCTATATTTAAATTTCACAATTGTGGATTACAATCGCAGCCTTTGTTGTGTCAGTGAATCAGGTTTGTTCAGAACGAGACAACTGGGAGCAGAGCACAGTTTACTTTGCAATGAGATTCTTCTATCTATTTAAACATTGCCAGACAGTCTGAGAGATACTTTGTTCTTAAAACAACCTACACTCAGAATAACCACCAGCATCAATCATTGAGTTAATCTTCAGTAATGCCTCTCACAATAAAGAAGAATTTTAACAGACACTTTTGTTGTAAAAGACTTCAGGCAACCACAGTAAGGATAATGTTTAACCATAAATCTTCTTAGAAACTTACCTTTTACTCATTAAATGCAACATTCATGTCACAGATGTAAAGTGAGTCTATGTAACATCATGCTAAGGCATAACATAGCAGTAGCACAAGTCGATATTAGTTATAAAGCCAACAAACTGACTCAATAATGTCTGTTATACTTCAATATCGATTCAAAGTTCACTAACTCTGGCCACAATTAGCTCTTGGTCATACCAGACCAAGCAAGGATGTAGCAAAAATGTGGGAGCTTTAGCAACCTAGTGGAATTCAGCAGTCAAAACTCACACATGGGAATTTAATTGGCTCATTCCAGTATTTATATAAATGTATGTATATATATATATATATATATATATATATATATATATATCCCCAACGGATTTGTAATTTTATAAAAAGAAAAGGTTTTGAAACAGCATCTAGACCTTTGTGTTTGCAAATGTTATTTATATTCAAATATAATTAATTATTTGAATACATGAAATTTCAATAATCCAATACAACATTTTTGGTGTGTGGTCAGACATCGGTTACTGTATGGAATTGAACAAGGGGGTGTTATGTTGCTTATGAATTCAGTTTTATATTTGTGAGATGAAGAATGTGACATTTCCTTTCAAAAATGTCATCTTGATTTCTGTAGTCGCCTTCAATCTTGGTTATGTTGTTTGATCATGTCTGAAACGAATAATGAAATAATAGTCTACATTTATATTCAAATGCCTTTAATTGCTATAAAAAGCTCCAAACGTTACAAATAGTTTAAAAAGCACCTCTACAGCTGAAACAAGTTGTCAATTGTTCTGGTTCTGGCATTACGTTTTAAGAAATATTTATTTACTTCATCAAATATGATAGTAAACGGAATATATTTGTTATTTGTTCGGATAAAACAAACATACGAAGAAGTCACCATGGACTCTGGGAGCTTGTGTTGGGCTTCTTTTTTCCTTTTTTTTCATTTTATGGACCAAACCATTTGTCGACCGAAAATAATCATGAGTTGCAGTCCTACGGTCATCACAGAGCAGCTGTTTATAATAACTGAGGTTGACGTCCACTTCACCTAAATCTCCTTTGAACACTTTGTGTCAACATTGTATTTTAATAGTGTTGCTCAGCTTGCTCCCAAAAACGGTCTTGCATTTGCATCTGCTCTCTCATTAACGTCGATGGAATAAAGAGACACAAGCGTCCTGGCTGGGAAATGGTTATTTTTATATCTGCTTATCAGCGGAACCGGAAGAGGTAAACGCATGGATTAGTGTGTTTACAACTCATATCATCCTGGGTGAACCCGGCATCACCCTGCCGTCCAAAATAGACCCATGCAATTTGCATTTTCACACTGGTCCTGCCTAGGAAATAACGTATCTTAATACAGGCCTGTTTTACTTTCCTTGGTGAGGACTAGGGGGTTGTTATTGCGGACTAGCTGTGTGATATCTGTCGCAGCGTCAGGCCACCCACCATCTGTGGAAGTGGGACAAGGGAACAGATGGCGCATCTGAGGCGGCTGACGCTGACTGTTAGGACAGTATTGGCGATGAGTATCAGTCAATAAAAGAAAAGGCTGTCGTTAACATACAGTAGCCTATATTTTTGCATCGACGATGCCAGAGTGACTTGGATAAGAGTGTTCGACAGGGGGAGCATTGCAGATTGACTAAATTGATGCGCGACGACTTGACCACAGGCATCAACTTAATCCCCTTTGACGTGTCTCTGGCTCGGTGAACAATGGTTGACAACCGCTACGCTACAGCTCTGGTCATCGCCTGTGTGCTGAGCATACTGGCCACCGTGTATCTGTCGGTGGCCATCGGGACGAAGCACTGGTACCAGTACAGCAGCCCCACCGTGCGCGGAGAGGCGAACGTGTCCGAGCTGCGCTCCCTGTATGAGGAGTTCATGGACGGGGAGTTTGATGAGAAAACCTACAGCGACACCCTGTTTCGCCTCAACGGGACCGTGGGCCTCTGGTGGCGGTGCGTGCTCGTTCCTGCCAACGCTCACTGGTACAAAGAGCCAGGTATGTTCACTGACTTTAACTGCTCTTTGTTATGCATGGTGACTTCAATTACAGTTGAGTCCTCAGAAGTTTCACTTTGTAGAGCTGCTCTCTGGCAATGTGCTGCACCTTGTTTCAGGTAGATGCCACATGTGTGGCTCATTCCCCAACAGGTCAGAGCTCTATCACATTTGGTTGGTGGATGGCATTAGCACAACGTTGTGCCTCTCATGTATTACCATTACAAAAAATAATAATAATAATAATAATAATAAAGATTCTGGCCATCTTTGGGAAAACTCAGGAAATGTTCTGAAGGTATTGGGTTGCCTCTATTTAAAAGGGTGTTTCTTTGGGTTTGTCTTTTTTATCCATCCATCCATCCATCTTCAACCGCTTATCCGGGGTCGGGTCGCGGGTCTTTTTTATGTTTTTCATAAAACAAATAATACATACGTAAACACAACAGTTGATTGATACAAATGTATATTGTCCATATCCTGACAGAGGCTTGTGACCTATGACATACAGAACAGCACACATTGGCTCGATGACAGTTGACAGTCATTAAATTAATAAAAGGTTGGCTAATTTTCAAAAAGATCTATTTAAAAGGGTGTTTCTTTGGGTTTGTCTTTTGTATGGTTTTCATAATAAAATAATAGATACATAAACACAACAGTTGATTGATACAAATGTGTATTGTCCATATCCTGACAGAGGTTTGTGACCTATGACATACAGAACAGCACACATTGGCTCAATGACAGTTGACAGTCATTAAATTAATAAAAGGTTGGCAAATTTTCAAAAAGATTTGCTTTCAAGCTGACAAAATGTACCTAATTTTCTTCATGTGGAATACGTTCCCTTGCTCCCCAAACCACATTTCAACAGTAGGAACCTTTTCAGATTTCCAGGATTGCAGCAGTAGCGTTCTACCTAACATTGTTGAATGGCAGATACCCTGAGCTTCATACCCAGTCTTCATGCTGCCTGGTTCCACAGGCAGTAAATGGAGCTGCATAAAATTCCTTGTTAAAAGCATTAGCAAAAAAAAAAAAAAAAGATTGAACCCCAAAATTATTGTAATGTATCAAATGGCAAGATCTGATGTGACAATGATCCCTCATCCTTAAAACATTTCACACAGAAAGGTGATGTTCTGGGAATATTTTCTGTGGTCTGGAAGAAGTCGGTTTTATATTATTCATTAAAACCCTTACTTTCTAAGCTGTGACATTTTAATTAGTAGGTCATCTTGATTTATTGGAGCAATAATGGCAATTAACTGATAAAAGAATGCAGTGATATGTATTTTAGCTGTCAGCACAGATTCCAAAAACAGACTTCTATTGCAGAGTGCTTTTGCAGTGAGGTAAAAAAAAAAAAAGATATACTACATTAATATCAGCCAAAAGCAAAACATGGAAATGATCTGTTATCATTAGATACTTGTAAAAGGAATTCAATATCAATATAGTAATTGATCATCCTTCATCATTTCCCCTTAAAAATAGCTAATACAGGGGAGTTTCTTCTTAGCAACAAACAATATGCATTACATAATTAACATTTTCAAAATAAAGTATATCATTTGTGTATTTTGAAAAAAATATCCAAACATACTAGGTCTCTGCAAGTTTCCTTTTTATTTATCTGCTGCAGTGATTCCACAGAAGGTAGAAAATACACACAAGAATTTAAAAAAAGTCAATGAATGAATGTTTTACCTGTAGTAAATTGGCTAACACATGCTCATACTTGCTCTTTGCGTAAATAACCTTTCAGATTCCAGGATGATGCTGGAGTGTCGAAGCTTCACCCTACCTCAGCAGTTCACTCCCAAGTATAAAGAACCAGGCAACCACAACAGCGGAGAGGATATGCTGCGCACCTGTAAGTTCAGTCGCAACACGTCTATCTAAATGTTATAAGTAGCATGAAGCCGTAAAAACGAGATTCTGGGTAGAGCATTTATTATGAGCAATATGTGATTTGGAGTAATACATTGCCCCCAATCAGGGCTGCTTCTTCTTTCATGCATAAGAAGGTGAGTAAATGAAGACCTCAATAACTTTGATGCCCATGGACTCATACCTTTCTGTGACTGTGTGCACGTGTGTATAGACTTGTGGAGGTGCCAGTTTCTGCTGCCACTGGTGTCCTTAGGTCTGGTGGTGTTGGCAGGCCTGACTGGGTTCTGTGCCTGCCTCTGCCGAAGCCTCACCCCCATCCTCGGCTTAGGAGTACTTCACCTGCTGGCAGGTAAGACCCATTCAGCTGCACCAAAACACTTACTAGTAACTGATAGAATTTACTGTTTGAATCGCCCAAGTGGTTAATTAACCTCGGTGTATCGGTTAGCCCTGAACTACATCTGAAAACTGAGATGTTGTAATTATGTTCCTGTAATTTGCGGTTCAACTGATGTCCACGCTATTGATGTTGAAGTCTGAGTCACAGGCTCCAGTTTGAATCCAAGTCTCTAAAAGTAATAATGGCTACCGAAAAAAAAAAAAAAAACAAGCTCAGAATTTAACGCATGTCCAAAACAGAATTGATTTTAGTTTTATTCAAAATAATCCATTCGAGCATTAAAATACAGTAAATCAAAACTGTTGCAAGAAGGCCATTTCCCTAAATCCATTTGGTGAACACACCTGCTAAAAGAGCAAACATTGTATATTACCTTAAGGTTCTTTAAGTCAAAAAGAGGGAACAAGACTAAGAGTCTACACCTTCACTATGAGGCAAATGTTAACGTCCGGATGCTAACATGCTCAAAATAACAATGTTGATGTTAAGCAAGTATAATGTTCAACATGGTATAAACATTATACAACTAACATTTACAAATCAACATTAAGAAACAACTGAGGCTGATGGGAATGTCGTTAGTTTTGTAGGTATTTTGTAATAAACCAAAGTGCGAGACGAATTGGAATAAATGAAAAGTCATAGGATCGCTAAAGTCGGCAGGGTTCATCCTCTGGGAATTGTTAATGGCTTCATGGAAACTCATCTGATAGTTGTCGAGATATTTCAGTCTGGGCCAAAGTGATGGACCTACAGATTAACATTGCCATCCATCGAGCCATGCAGTTAGTATGTCTAAAATAATCCCTGGGCTCCATAATGTCACATTCCATATATAGACAATCAAGTTGTTTGCACAGAGTATACTGTATGTCGCCATTGACATGTTTTGGCACAAGCCGTTCTTAGCCACTTTGTCATCCAACAAATCATCCAGTGTAAAATCAGCAGGCAGCCACAAGATCACACTTCAACTTTAACTTTTATATTTACGGTGCATCTGTGGCAGATGCTTTGATGATCAGCTTTACAGAGTGTTTTATTTTTAGTGGTTTTATTGCAAAAAAAAAAACGAAACAAAAAAAAGAAGAAAAAACTAATGTTGTGCCCTGCAGGCCTCTGCACCTTAGCCACAGTGTGCTGCTACCTGGCGGGGATGGACCTGCTCCACAGGGTATCAATGCTGCCTGATAAGGTGGATGGCTCTCTGGGCTGGTCCCTCTACTTGGCACTCATTTCCTCGCCGCTCCACATGATGGCCGCTGCTCTGCTGTTGTGGGCGGCACGCAGCCACAGTCAGAACTACTACCGCATGACCGCCTACCGGGTGGCATAGACTGAGATTCATCTCTGGATCTCTCCCCTTTTTAAATTCATACCCCACTCTGTCACCAAGATGTATTTTATAATGATCTCAGAGGAATGGGATGTGGGTTAATCTGTGCGTTTTGACCTCTGTGGGATTAAAGAGCATGTACTCTATAGTAATGTCTGCTGCATTAAAATATTTGATTTGTATCTCTCCGGGTTGCTGACTTGATTTGAAAAAGGTCAACCAGAAAGATGTGTATAGTACAACATATGTTTGCTTCAGAGTAACTCAACACCAAGATGAAAAGTTAGCCGTGTCCCAGTTTCCTATTACACATGAATTAATTCCAGGTTCTGATTCTGTAGTGCGTTCACATTGGAAATGTGAAAGAAAAAAAAATGTAAGGTTAATTACAGTATTTACCAAATGAATTGCTGACATTCAGGATTCAGCAACATTGCTTAAACATAAGTTGGACAGGACAAGAAACATGAGCAGTCAACATGAACAAATCCTCAGATTAGCCAAAACATTTGTTTTACTGTAGTTGCATGCACATTATATATGTGCTGTTGTTTGCAGCTAGTTTCTTGCCCTGCCTGATTTGCAGCATGATGAAAGGGACGCATTGTTTAAAAAACCACACAGAATTGGGAAACACATCTCTCATCACTGAATTCTTTTTTGTCAGGTCTATTGCACCTCTGATCACACCCAGTCGGGTGTGGTGACAATTCCTTGACATGTCCTTGTCAGACCTGTGAAAAATACCTGTCTGGAAAAAAACTGTACTGGACACACCCTGAGTGTGTTTCTCTGTCATTACAGCAAATGACTAATCCATATTTGAATTATGCCCAATAATTTGTTTACTTTAGCTGCTTGAAAACGTAGTTGGTGAATGTGAAGAGTACAATGAGAGAGACAATGACTCATGTGTTTGTGATTCTGTTGTTACGAAAAAGATTTAAATCCCTTTTTTTTTTTGCTTAAGTTATTTATTATTTATTTATTCATGGCCATTCAGACTGTGTTTATGTTTATACTTTGTTAACCCCAATGGATTGTCTTATGTTATTTCCAAGCATTTAAAAAATAAAAAGTTTTGACTGATTTTGTAGGCTTTTGTAGAAAAGATTGTAATGTTTGACGGTGTTTTTTCACCATTTAGTGTTTTGTTTTGTTGCTATTACATGCTCATATAAATCGGTTTCCTTTTGTGAATTCAGTTGTGTTTGTTATTATTTATTTGATTCTTATTTGTTCCTTTTACATTTAATTAACTTCAATTCAACAGGATATAAGGGACGCATTGTTTCCCTGTTAGGCATTATGAATGTAATTTAAAGGCCATATTGTGATGATCTACAGTATTCCTTTGCACTTAAAATATTTTCGAACGTTTCCTGAATATTGCTGTAGTAGTCAGTAGTGAATTTCTATTTTTTAAAGATGTAAGTGTCCCCTAAATAAAATCAATTTAGAAAAAAATATTGCCCCAAAAACTATGCTATATGTTTGCAGAAATATATCATTTGCCATATATATATATATATATATATATATATATACCAGTCACACACTTTCATTAAACTAAAGAATGTCTGTGAAATGATGCACTGTGTGTGGTCTGATGGGTCTCGTGACAAATCACATTGTATTTTGCATATTCAGCCTTTTACTTCAAGAAATTGTCCTATCCCTAAATCCACTGTAGCATAAATATAACGGCAAGTGTCCATGTATGACTGTGCTTTTGTGAATCTACAGTGAATGTGTTGTTCACTCCAGTGTTATAGCTGAAACGGTTATAATAATTGTACACCTAAATATCATGTGTGAGTGTAAGCAAGTGTACACATGGGTGTTCCAAGCAACAGCTGTAGTTTCAATAAAAGCTTTTTGTAAAATATAATTCATGTCCCATCAGTCTCATCATGTCGGGTGTGTTAAAAGTCCATCCTCACTCCTCTTCCTCCGATGGAAATTCCTGCTCGTTAGCTTGTTGCTCCTGCTCTGTCTGCACCCGGATTGCAGGAATCATCACGCGCCTTTTTCTCGCTAGGGAGAGAGCGATGCCCTTCTCGTAATAAGCACATTCATTGATGAAGAAAGGATAAAGCGGTTCATTGCCTTTATACCTCAGAGTTTCACCAGAGAAAGTCTGGAACAGTGGATCCTTAGGGTGGAGCAGGCAGAAATCTCGGTCCTGTGGGGAAGGACAGCCGATTATGGTGATTGCTAATGAGCAACACCTTTTGAGATTAAACATTTGCTGGGCAATTTCCACTTGTATGTGAGGCTTTAAAGAGGCTGGGCAGCAACATATAGGTCAAATACAAGCTGTGAAATAAAGTTGTTGGAGCAGTGGTCCCAAAAACTGATAAATGATTTAAAGGAACAGTTTTTAAAAAAAAAAAAATGTAATTCAATATTTTAGGAAAGTTGGTAGAGTTGGATGAGAACTTTGTATCTGGAGACTAAATATGAAGCTAGAGCCAGTAGACGATTAGCTTAGTTTAGTATGGAGACTTAAAGCAGGGGAAACGGCTAGCCTGGGTTTGCATGAGTGCTGACGGTGTGCGTTAATTCATTTTGTCTGAAAAAGTTGGACTTCAAATACTGTCAACTTCAATCCAATTCACCACTACAAGTTCCCAGCGATTTAGCATTGCACTTCCAGGAAGCTTAAATGTTTGAATGATTTAAAAACATGATCAGGGTTTTCTGTTTGATGTACAAGTAAGAGCCCATTTTAAATCTATAGTTAGTTAGTAATGGCCCGAAGGTGACGCAGGCAGTGACGAACTTCACTTTGTCACAGGATTTCTGTCAAATACCTGACCACAGATCTCAATCAGCCCTTGTGTCATAGTTTCAACATAAATTCAATTCACAATGCTGGTTGTTTATAGAAAGGCTGCTATTTATATTAGTCACAATGACAAAGCATTATCAGTCACTATTGTGCTTTAATCTCAATCCACCTATTGCTATTTCCTACTGATTGTATCACAGTACGTCATAATTCTTTTTATTCCATTCATACTGTGAATGTCTGTTCTTTTGTGTAAGAAAAATAACACAGACGCACTGTTCTGTGCAGATTCTTACTAATCATTTGTAATGTAGTAATCAGTACCCTGCACTTTATATGTTGCACCATCATTTTGAAGTTTGAACTTTTGACAACAGAAAAAAAAAAAAAAGGCCAACACTTTATTTTATGGCCGTGTAGTTTTCCACATAATTCCTAGAAAGAACTATATCGTTTTTTTAACGACAAAAAAAAACAATTCAAACCTAAGTATTACTTTATTATTAAAACATTTTTAAACTCTCCATTATGTTTAATCATATGCTTACATGTAGATAATTCCAGCAGACCTGCTGTGCACTGACTACGTTGAGTTTCTGCGCCTACTGGAATCCTTTAACTCCCAATGCAAATTGCCAGCTGTTAATCACGGTAGATATGTACTGGTATGAAAGCCTTGTTGTGGACGTCATGCAGCTTTATAATTGTTCTTTTGTATGAAGCCATTTTACAAGAAAAGAACCCTCGCTATTCCTGTATGTGCTTTCATATTCTATAATACTACCATTAAAACTCACATACAGACACACTTGATTATTTGGTTTAGGACATAAGGCTTTTGTTCTTTGCTATTCATGCCTTTAGTTGACCTGTAGTAAAGTCTAATTTATAGTTATATTGTTCTCTTGTTATGTTATCCACTCCCTGGTCTATTCAGTTCTATAATTACGCTCAGTAGCATTTAAATAATACAAAAGGCAACGTCTTTGTGTAAAGCTTACAAATTTAAAGCCATAAATATGTTTCAGTCTGTACCTGGAGTTGAGGATGAATGGCTGCTGTGATGTTGCGAGTTTCACTGTCTCTTGGGTAGTCGATGTGTTTAATCATGGAAAACACGTCCACAAATCCTCCTTCGAAAATAGTACCTGAAAATAAAAGAAGGTTCAAAACCAGACCAAAAGGGAGGGAAAAGATGTCAATGTTGGCAAGACTTGTGACATTCTGGAGTCATGAAGCAAAGCAAAAATACTCATTTGGTAACCTGGGCTTAATCGCACCTGAGTTGAAGAAACGGACCCAATCGAGCATGTTCTGCACGCCAACTTTCATTGCCGTATAGATGTTTGACCTCACCACGCCGTGGGGCTGGGGGCCGATCTCCATTGCTGCAGAAAATGGATTTTAGATGAGAAATACAAGAGATTATTCAACATTCAAATGCTTTCGATAAACGAGTATCATAGTAAAAATTAAAAACTTACCAAAGCCATGTTTTCCCACTGTATCAAGGGAATATGATTCTTTACTGGGGACATCAAAATGGATGTACCTCATTGGTATATCTGGCATCTGCCTCTGAAAATGACAAGTCATTCTTAACTTTTGATTTCTGGCATGACCAGTCCATTAAAGTGTACCCGAAACTGGAAAGTTTCTCAAACGTATTGATCATATTTGAGTGTGTAGGAACTGTTTGTGCTTGCCTGCAGGTGTCTGAATATGTGCAAGCAGATCCAGTCGCAGTCAGAATACGCGATGAGGCACAGGCCCATGTTGGCAGTGGTGTTGTGGAGGTCGCAAACAAGATCTACCGCCGCAGGACTTCCTTTGGGACCCAGCATGGCGTTCAGTTCTCGGGATCTGATCATCTCGTAGGGGGCAGCATCTGATATGGGACCACTGGGAGACAGAGAAACAATCCGATCACAACTAATCACCCGAACTGTTACCACGGTCGTCATCACCTCTCCTCATCTTACTTGAGGGTGGCGTGGGTGAAGCAGCGGTTGAGGTCAGTGTCGACGTATCTGCGGCACTGCAGCATGGCCCGCGGGTTCGACAGTACCATCAGCACTGACAGAGGCTCTTCGCCCTCCTCTTTCTCCATCACTTTCTTCTCCATCTTCAGCAGCTCTCTCACTAAGTACACCCCAGACAGCTCGTTGCCATGGGTACCGCCACACACAGCGACCCGGGGCAACCTTGGCAAACACACCACCTCGTCTACCTCCATCTGAGTGAGAGCGGGCAGAGATACAGTGGGAAATGTGCAAGAATTTGAGGATGTACGCAACCAAAAAATAGTCCGCCTACATTAGTGTATATTCTGCATCCAGTTTTGAGCAGCACATGCACATATTGCTGTGCATTTTCTCAGCTTATACGCCATGCATACATGTCAAACGATAACAAATTACACATGTATTTTTAATTCTCCTCGTTTCGCTCAGTGGGAGGTATCAGTTACTCCAGTGCTGTTGTCACTAGGCACATTGTAGACAACAACTGCAACACAAAGCAGAGATATTGATTTGTGGAACCTTACCTCGCTGTTCTGGCTTGCTGGAAACTGTAAAGGTGCAGTTCCGGCTTTAAACCATAGAAATGTACTGTACTCTAAAGCAGCACTGAGATTAAAAGTCTGTTTAAACTTTCCTGACTCGAGGTAAAACAGGGTTAACTGTCAGCTCCACATTCACAAATAAGAGATGAAATGAAGGACGAGGCATCGCACTGTACATCTTATCCAATCTACCCTATCCCTACCCTTTCTCTTCCCTCTCCCCCTGCTGTTTACCCTCTTCCACCCTCTCCCAAGCTTTCATGCAGTTTCACTGATTCAGCATTCCCATCCCTCCCTCTGTACAGGCTGTAGCTGCCTGTTATGCAAACTCTCACCGTCTCTCTACCACCTCTTGTCCACTGTACTGCACTGTACTACACTGTATCGTAGACAGGGTGTGTCCTGAGTGTGAAGTGGTGCAACGGCTGCTTCCTTTGGTCCCAACAGCTTTGAGGTCCACCAAGCGGTAAGCCCCTCCCCAACTCCCCATTTCTCTCTGCCCCATGTATAGGATGGTAGGTTCCAGTCTGCCTTTCAGAAAATTGGCTAAAAATAAATCTGCTGGCATGACACAGCAGGAGAGGCGCCTGTGGTGTGTACAGTGAAATAAATGGCTCTTCTCGCAGGGGAAAAAAAATAGAGAACCAGCTAGTGATTGAAAGAGAACACAGATTTAAATCTTAAACTGTAAATACAAGGAGTTTGACTTCTGAAGAAAGAAATCACAGTGGCAGGTTTAATGTTGTTTTAATACCCATTTTTCAAAATGGAAATACATTGTCTTACTTTATGGCCTTTTAAATACCTAATCTCTGTATTCAGTGTGTTTTATTTCTTTTATTGGAAGTTTTATAATAACGCTATCAGTCAAATTCATCTTTAACTTTTTTGTGCGTTTTGTCTTTTTTGGCAGGTGAACTACGCGACTGATACAACTGTGGGGAGGCGGAGAGAGAGTCTGTAACCATAACTGTACAAAAGCGTTACAAAAAGAACAATTGCACTAATGGATAGTGAAAAGGCCTCACATCTGCCATCAAAACAATTCAATTCGACTGAAACAAAATCACTTGCCGGGACCCGAGGACAGGGAGTTTGTGTGTGAGACCACAGACTGAAATTATTTAAAAGGCGCTGGATTATTTGCACAATATCATCATGTACATCATGTATATGTGTATTATTAACATTATATGAATATTTTAGTTTTTAAATATCACGATTATCCTAAATACCGGTATATCGTTACAGCCCTAGCCTGACCAATATGGATTTTAATGGCCAATATTATCATCGATACATGTACACTTTTTTTTTTTTACTTTAATTTAGAAATCATACAACTTTTTGATGAAGATGCCTTACATTTGTTGTTTTTTTATTCTGACCAAGCTCTGTGAGGCCAGCTTTGAGCTAAATGCTAATATCAGAGTGCTAATATGCTAATATATATATCTATATATATATATATAGATATATATATAGAGGTGATATTTTTAATAGTTTAAGTTTGCTCTAGTATTAAGGTACCACTATCTATATATATATATATATATATATATATATTAAAATGGGTATTCTATGTAATTGTTTTTCTATACAAATGTTTGTGAATATCTAATGTTATTGATTAAGATGGACTTGCAAACCTTAAAGATAATGATTCTTTATGATAAAGAATTAACCTAATTGTATACACACCGAGTGCAATTGCACTGTGTCAGTTATCCAGTACTCGGATTGCCTGGCAGCTGGCACCTAAACCCATTTACTTAAGATTTTTGCAAACCAGGTGTTCTTGGGTTATAACTTATTGATCACAAAGCTAAGTACAAGTCTGACCTTTCCCTTTTTTGGTCTCATGTTTACAATGTTCACTTTCATTGTTTTGCACTAAACACAAAGTACGACTGAGTCTGAAGGGAATGTCATTAGTTTTGCAGGTATTTGGTAATAATACCCCGCTGTAAATTTCCCCGCTGTGGGACTAATAAAGGATTTCTGATTCTGATAAAAGCCAAGAATTTCACAAATTAAAATTTTGACCTGATGATGGTGCTAAAAGTCCTCTAAAAGTCAGAGGTCCGTCCAGTAGTTATTGAGATATCTCAGCCTGTACCAAAGGGGTAGACGGGTATTGACATTCACAGAGCCAGGAATCTAATGTGGCTAACAAAATAAACTTGCCATTGCTCTCTTGTGGGAAAAATTGTGGGTTCAACAGCCTCAAACGTATCTATCCAGGCAGGTCTGTGATGCAACCTCTTGTTGTTTAACCATCAACATTAATGGCAATACCGATATAAGTGTAATAAGATAATATCAGCCAACAAACTGGCCCAGCCCCAGATTTATCAGTCCAGCTTTACTATTTCCCTCATGCAGTTATTTTCATGCTTCCAATATGTCCCGTCATTGGCTTTTTTTCCTAACTCTAGAAAGCACTGTGATTTTAGTTTTTATAATCAACCATTATAATAAATGCATAACATTTTCTTTATTTAACAATGACGTCTGGCAGAAATGAAATGGGCAGAATATCATTCGCTTTAAGATAAACTATTGTACATTTAAATAACAAAGTCATCTGAAAAACCAACCCACTTTCATTTTGGTTTTATTATTTTATTGACAACATATGCCATCCCATCTGGAGCTCCTACTGAACATGAGGACAGAAATTCCCAAATAATTGATTTGGCAAGTCTTTAATTGTGTTACCTAGTTAATATCTAATGGAAATATTGTAACAAATTGTATTAAAGAACAGTATGAAAAGCTTATTTTTTTGACATCACAGCATTTGTTTATTACAGATTATTTTTCTTTGTTAACACAAAATACTGAACAATGTCATGTCTCCCCTCTCAGTTAAGTATGGAGACTCCCTTTTTTCTGAAAATAAAGACAGTCCTCTTACAATAATATGAGGAACCAAAAATACAAGAAAAAAAAAACTACATTACAGTTATCAATACTATATGAATTTCTATACATTTATAAAATCATAGTTATTTGCAATGCTCTTAAATTCTTTGTTTCTTTATTCTTCATTTTTAAGTACACTTTCAAAAAAAATTATGAAATTTCTCTGAAACACACACACACACACACACACACACACACACACACACACACACACACTTTTTGGTGTCAAAATGTACTTGCATATGTATGAACTCTTCAGCAGATACACAACGTTTCTTTTAATTACTTTTAACTGTTTTCTCATTTGTCTGTGTTCCTCTCAACACAAAAATCACACCATGTATCAAAATATTTCTACTGCCATGTAACGTAAATATCATTCACTTATATATAACATTTTTTCAATAATGTGAAAAAGGGTCATTTCAGTAATTGTAATAAAACTGCACTAATGTGAGATTATTTTTCAGCACTGGAACAAGGGTTTTGCCATTTTGCAGCTCTGTAGTCTTTTCCCGACTACTTCTTGAAAGTTTTACTGTTTGTACGAAGAACCAGCTACAAATGTCAGCGTCATATTCACTCAGGTGTGATGTGAATACAAGTGAGAGCAGGTTGCTCATATCTAAGGCGAAGAGAAAGGGTTTTTTGGCCTGTTAGCCACAATAACATTTTCACCATCATAATTTTCATCAGGCCTTTGAGAAGGAAAAAATATCTCTTCTAACTATTACACATGACAGTGTGGTGGTTCAAAAAGGTATTGTGGACAACGATTTCTTTTTTTAAACGGTATACTGCACAGTGGCAGTGTTTTAAAGTGATGGAAGAGCAGATATGCAGTCATACACACACACGCACACTAGAACCTTCACTTCATTACATTAAGACACTAAATCAGAGAGATAAACAAGAAGTCCTCGCTAACGTCTTGAAGGCCACCAGTCGACATTTTAATGAAATTATTTGAATCATATTCATATATAAATGTATATATTAACCAGGTCTTACCCGTTGTTTTTTTTTTTTTGTTTTTTTTGAGTTATTATCAAAGCACACAATGCTGTGGATGACAATAGGAACACTATTACATTATCTCACAGGTTGTTATCAGCACAAAACCTCTTCTGCTCCGGATCTGACAAACTGCACAGACTTGAGCAGAGACTAAAAGAATTATCTACGAATGATTTGGAAGCATTGCCCATTTCATTTCCTCCCCCTTATGCTCAGCCTGACCCCGAGTCAAAGCAGCACAAAAGATTTCATTCCAGTCCTCTCAGATGTGTGACAGCAACAAAGGGAGTAGGAGCTAAGACTCAAGGAGACAGGAACCAAGATGGGATGAGGGAGGCTGGAGGAAAAACCCTGCCCCCCCCCTCTAGATCAGACAGCAGTGACCGTCCTGGAGATCTCTTAGAACAGAGAGCCACTTGAGGGAGGCAACCGTCCAAGTGGGGGGACAAGCTGGCCTTTGCAGTAGCTGTCCACCAGGCGGCTTCGAAGGGTCAGTCTCTTCAGGGCACTTTCCAGTCAATGACGAGGTCAAAATATGTCCGGACAGCCTTCCCAGCTGCCACGGTCCTTAGCTTCCCAGTAGCCTCCCTTATAGATATGGATTTGCTCACCTGTGATCTGGTCTTCACAGCGCTCGAACCAAAGTGCCTGGTAGCTGTCATGAGGTGCACCTGAAAGAGAGACATTTTATTTATTTTATTTTTTTTACCAAAACAGACAAAAAGAAAACAATCTGGATAGAAGATTCAAACAGAAATTAAAGCATTAAGGGAGTGGCAGGTAAATAGTAAAGGAGTACTTGCTTTTTAAGGACGGATCAGTTAGAGAGTCCTCATCGACAGCTTTTGGAAGAGAAAAGGGAGATCACAGAGATTTGTTTTTACCCCTTTATTCCAAGATGCATGGTAGAGAGGAATACAGACAATGTAGACACACAAGTAGACTCTTACCTTCTTCTGACTGGCTGGATGTGCGTTGGCTGGCAGCTTCCCTCTCTCTCTCCCGCCGGACACTACGCTGCTTCTCCTCCAGCCGCTGCTTCTCGGAGTTGGCCTCGTCCCAGCGACCGTCCTCCATCAGGCGTTGGTCAGGCCGCCGCCGGCTGTCGGTGGTCGCTATGCCCTCTTCAAACTCATTTAGGGTCAGCGCCAAGGAAGTAAAGTAGTACATGGTCTCTGCTCCCTCACTGTGGTAGAGCAAAGATAAAGAACAGCAGCACTTCAGTCAAAAGTCTGAATAGACCTATAATCAACATGATATTCTGTAGTAACTGATGGGAAACTAGAACTGTACAGACGAAAGCTTCACTTTTCAAGTAGCTTGTTGTTGCCTCTTGCTTATTCTATTGAATTTTCTGTTTCATTATCTCCGGCAGATGTTAGTCTGTAGGGAGATAATGTGTTTGGTCGTGTGTGTGTGTGTTTGTCTTTCCGCAGCTAATCTTTCAGATTTCTGGACCCATCAGCCTAATATTTTTTGTGCTCATTTATGACTGTATGCTGTCGGCTTTTTTATTTTTATTTTATTGAACGTCTTTATGCCGTTAATGACAACAATTTGGCCATTGCTATGGCTCAAACTCAAACTCAACGGACATCCATAGAAAAGCTTGGTCTTATTTTGAACCGGAGCATCTGCAGATTAATTCCATACCTGATACGTTATGATCCACCCAAGTTAGGCACGATAAGAGATGAATAAATCCCTGAGGAGCTGCAAGGTTTACTCCCCGCCTTAGCTAAACAATGTTCTACCCTCATTGAATTTCAGTCTCTAAATTCTGGCTCAGATTCTTGGCATATTACTCAAGAAACCAAAAAATGTTTAATGGGGACATAATATGAAAAACTCACTTTTTCAGTGATTGTGCACATACTTTGGGGTATTTGTAGTGGCTCCCAACCCACAAACTATGAAATAAGACAACCCAGTCAGTGATTTGTGGGCTGCTTAGGTCAGAAACAATGGGATTCAACAAGATATTCAGATTTGGCTCCTCTTCCTATGTCACATGCAGACTCATTAGAAGTGAGACATGAGTATATCTCCCCCTATTGGAGTATCTCCACCCACAGCTGGAGAACTACCTTAGCAAAAGCCTGCTCCATATTTTTCTTAACAAGCCAATCAGAGAAAGCGTAAAGAGACAGAGGGTGATTACAGGTATATTAAGACAGACTGTATAAGAAAAATGATGTGTTTTTTGAACATTAAAGCATGTAAACATGTTCTCATAGAAACCAAAAATCCAAGTATAAAAAGAACATAATATGTCCCCTTAAATAAAAAACACTTTCTTTTTCCAGGTGATTTTTGCTGCCAAACGCTAAACAATCTCTTGTCTCAAATGATGACGTATCTTGTGACTATCTCTGGTTTATCTTTGCTGGATCACTGCTCACTTTTGACAGCTTTATTATGGAGGCCATGATGTTACAGACACCTAACCATGCAGTAATAGTACTTACGGTAGAGGGTTCCTCCTCCAAACCTCTCTGGCTTTGAGGGTTTGATAGACTGTCTTCTGTTTGCCCTCTGTGCCATTCTCTCCTCCTCGGCTGCTCTGCATCACCCGGGAAAACTCCATCTTCTCATCCCATGTGCCTGACAGCACGTAGTGGGCCTTGCCATCCTTGTCCATCACCACACCTGTCACCTGAAAGGAACGAAAGGGTTAAGAGGAGCAAAGCATCCTGGGTCATTGAACCGTAAGAGACTGTTCACAGGGTGGAGGGCAGGAAAGTGTAACTGAAGTTTGGTTAGAACTACACAGTTCAGTGTAGATCTTACTTTTTTTTTTTTTTTTTTTAAAGTATTTTATTAAAAAATATATACTGTAAATACAATAAAAACACAATGATAATACAGAAGAAAATAAATGATTATAATAAGTTAAGGGTCTTTGCATTTTTCTCACCTTTCTGGCCACATCTCTGGAGAAGTAGCTGTAAGGAGCAAACTTCAAGTGGCATCGGTCTCCGGTGGTGTGGTTCACCACGTCGATCTCTCCTGACTGCCAGAGATAACAAAAAAGAAAGTTTTAAAAGCCATCACTGAGACATATATATATATATATATATATATATATATAT
>CALSBV010010748.1:169448-245774 GCA_943590825.1 Bovichtus diacanthus
TATGTATATATATATGTATACGTATATATATATATGTATATATATATATATATATATATATATATGTATATGTATATATGTATATATATATATATATATATATATAAATATGTATATATATATATATATATATGAATAAATGTGTCATCTTACTTTTAACTCAGTCAGTCTCACCTGATCGATCCATAGTTTTCCTACAATGATGTTGTGCACTGTGGTGGTAACTTTCTTCCATGTGTAGTGATTGTTGCCCTTTTCAAAGATTGCGTGAATTGTGCCTATGAGGAAAGACATAATGCAGACGGTGGAACCATATATTCTTCTTGTGACAAAACAAACCATTGTTTGTTATTCAATAGTGTCCAAATGAATATCTGTTTTAACAAAGGTGTGACTGCTACATTTCTCAGGTCTATTCAATGATCTTTCAAAAGACTATAATCCTTGGTTTAAGTTCAGGAAATAGCCGCAATGTTTGCGTCACACCCTCAACCTACGTCAGCATGCGACCAAAATTCATGCTAAATATGTTCTGAACCACGAGAACGGTCTCTTACCTAATGGCATAATGGAGAGGTATTTTCCCCTGAACTTGCTGGCAACAGTGATTTCCTGCCTCAAGGTCCAGCCACGATCAGAGATCACATGATGCGCTGCTGCCGGGGGATGGTGACTCACCTGAGAAGTAGGTAGGAACATGAAATTAGAGTTCACAAAAAGAACACTTAGAGGGTGGTATTGTTTTGTAGGTATGTATGCCTAAAGGCTATGACATACGAGTAATCTAAATACAGACATAATGACACTACCAGTAAAGAATAACAATACCTATTGTTTAACTGCAGAACATGAACTTCCCTGCTGTAAATGTCAAATCAAATTATAGAACTCATCTACAATACAACTTAATAGTTCCTACAATTTGCCCATTCCTAGTGAAAGCCCTTTAGACTAAATTAAACGATCTATCTATCTATCAAAATAAATAAAAAAGCTCATGTCTTAAATACAGCTTTCTCCACAGCTGCCTGATCACCGGATTTACTGCCTGAAAGCACAATTTATTGGATTAGTTATTGGATTGGATACATGTTTTGGTCTTCAGGAATAGAAACCTTTCTGACAGTCTGATTTTCCAACACTAAGCCTCCATTCTATACAGTCATTTAAATATGTTACTGTCTCGACACATCCTTTCTTTTTGCCCCCACTTTGTGCTTTGGAAAAAAAAGAAAATAGCATTTTCACCTTTCATGCCAGAGTATGTATTAACTACCATCACTACTCCATACTACCCTCAATCATGATAAACATGCCCTTCTATTCCTGATTTGAATAGTTTATACACATGAATGCTTCTTCTCTGTAACATGTGCATCCTCATATACATCCTAAAAAGGACGTAAAGTAATCTCAAAATCCTTTTCACGTCTTCCTTCCTAGAAATCACACTTTGTTAAGTTTCACTTCCCTCCATCTTTCTGTTTCTTTTTCTCTCACCTGCTCGCAGAGGGAGCGGTAGCCGCTCTCTCTCCGGCGGTCCAGCTCATACGTCTCTCCCAGCAGAGGGTTGAAGGGCTTGCCTGTGCGGTAGACGGTGGTTGAGTAGGAAGATACGGAGAAGGCGGCCACGTAGCACATTTGCTCTAGCGAGCTCTGGCACTTTGAGGCCTTATCCAGCAGCTCATGGTACTCGAGGTCCTCCGACAACCGCTGAAGCATGGAAATGGGCTCGTTGAAGTTTACCTAGAGAGCAGAAGGATTCGGATGTGATTTAATGTTTGCATTCCTTATCATTTAAAGTGCCCATAACATTAAGTGTAAAATGTAAATTTCTACTATTTCTTTCTAAACAATGACAGGCCCACTTACAGATTGTACAACATCACAATAAAATAACACATTTACAGACAAGGCATTCACTGATAGTCTATAATATACTGTATATAATGCATTATATACTATATTATAGCCCTAGCAATACTGGATTTTTTTTCTCTGATAATGATACAACAGCAGATTTAAAATCATTATCATATAATATAAACACTTTGTTTTTTTTGTTATACTGGTTGTATAATGCATATATTGCATTATGAGTGTTGTATTACTGACAATAATTAAATCTGCATGTCATAATGTTCTTCTGTAACGTAGCAGATGCACAGCAGTCCTTGTAATCAGGATTTTGGGTAGGCCAGGACCATATGATAATATGTTCTATTAACTTTTAGTATTTCTATCCACGCTTCAATTTTAGGCATAACCTGTTTGTATTTTGTGCTTTTTAATGGTTTGTTTTGTTTTATTTAATTTTCTATTTTGGTCTTCCCATAACAGATTAAATCTGTGTGTTTTGTTTTGCTTTTCTTCTTCCATTGGGTGAACTTTAAGTGTGGTATGTTTACGACAGAAGAAAGCCAAACCAACTGAAATGTGCTGTTGGAAGAGCACTTACACGCTAGATTGTTGTGGAAATAGATTAAATGTAGCCAAACAAAAGAAAGGTAAATGAAGACCACAGAGATAAATCTACAGTCAGTCATAAATCTGACAAAAGAGCTATTTATAATACGAGATGGCTCGCACAGAATGTAGGTAAACAAATGACGCAGACGTGAAGATGTTCAGTGTTTTCATTGAACCCACATAGCAGGAGCATGTTTTTGCCAGACGTCAATTATGTTGGTTGTGAACTAAAGGTGCGGTCGTTCGCGTGAATATCTTTTTCTTGGAACCACACAAAGACATAAATAGAGCTGCCTGAGGCCTTAACAGACATAAAATCACATTTGATCTTGAATAACCTCTAAAGAAAAAAACTCACAGGCATCGGGATCTTGGACAGCTCTTTGCCAATACAGTTCTTCATGATACTCCACAGGTTGAGAGAATAGTTGGGTTTGTCTGAAATGCGTGTTCGCCTCTTCTTCAGGGGCACCAACTCCTGAGAGGGAAATTCCTGGTTCATCGCTAGAGGCTCCTCATTAAGCTAAAAGTCAGAAAATGATGTCAATAAACAGCATAAAAGTGTGTAGAAATACTAAAACTTTCAAAAAACAACTTACCATCTTTTTAAAAACATGTTTTCTGATCCAATTTATTATGATTGCAGCACAATCGAACCTTTAATATTAAGACATTTGCCACCCCCGCTGCACCCTTTTTTCAGATTAATAACAGTGGACCACAGTCATCCACATGAAACCTACCGATTGATCATCGGGACACATTTCACTGTTGAAACCGCTGATATTACTGCTTGATCTCCTGTAAAGAGATACAAAAATAAAGAGAATCTGTCAGTATCTCGAAGGTTTCTGGTGACAATCACTGTAACATACAAGGAAATACAGCACAGACTGGTTCAACTGATAAATGACAAATTCAATTAATCAACAATTTCACAAATAAGGGTGTAGGCATGTCAACATAGTTCCATGTCATACCAGGAAAAAAGTTGATTAAATACATTTAGAAAAGACATAATTAAGTCTTGGGGGAATTAATACTTACATGCATGCAGTCATTCAAAGAAATGACGCAGTTTGATATCCGAACACAGCAAGCAGACTATCTGTTTTAGCGGAAGCTGGTCATTATTCCGTAATGAACCCCTTCAAGGTGATTCAAGACCCGGGACGCAAACTGCTCACCCTGTCAGGGTTTATTTCGTAATATTGAGCAGCTCGCTGTAGATGATCCCTTACATATGGGGTGAATGAGGGGTGTGGGGTGAATGAGGGGTGTGGGGTGAATGAGTGTGCACTGACTTGTGGAACTGGGGGTCTGCAGGTACAGTGATAAACTCAGGAGCCTCTTCCATGGCATCGAAGAACTCGTTGTCGTCGTCGTCATCGCTACCCTCACCCTTTCCCGGCCCAGCAGCACCTTAACAAAAAAACAGTTGAGTCAGTGTTTATAATATAAAGACAAAAAAAAATGTATTTACATTTTTAATTGACCCCTTCTTAATTAAACCTTTCCATGGCAAGCATTTTCTCCCAAAGATTAAGATATTGAAAACAAAGCCCTATTGCTGGCAACAATTGTCAAGCAAACTACTACGGGAGCCCTGATCATTTGGAAGTTTAATGTACAAACGGTGTATATTTGAGCGACATGCCTTTTTTTAGGCATTTAGCAGATACTCACTTTTACTTACAACAACAAAAATCAGTCAAATTAAGATAATGGGCAAGAGTTTCTAGGGTCCAAGATAAGAATAGTAGGGGGAAGTGGAAAAAAAGAATGACTATTATATCCTAACTGTAAATTGGGAAGTTGGAGTCACCTCTTACTTTTATTGTCTGAAGTAGCATTAGCCTGCGCAGCCCCTCTGAACGCCCGCTCCAGGTGGTTGTGCTGCTTGGCCAGTTGCTCTAAAGTCTCCTCCAGCCTGACCCGCTGGTCCCGTTCTGCTTGAAGGGCCTTCTGCCATCGCTTGCTGTGAGCCTGAGCCAGCGCAAGGAAGTCTCGACACGCCTGAGGGGCAAAAAAATGGGTCAAAGTACAATCATGCATGGAGTATAGATTTACATAGCCCACTTTCATTTACACATTATACATGAACAAGGCAGAAAAATATACTGCGAGAGGCGGCGACACCTACATTAATCATGGCGTTAGAGGTGATGCGGAACAGCGTGGCCCTCTCTGTCACCTGACGAATCTTATCCCCAGCCTCCCCAGTCAGACGCAAACTGTCCAGTTCTGATAAAGACCTGAAATAAATATCACAATGCACAACATGGATAAACAGCTGGGACAATATATCATCAAGTCACAGTGTAATTGGCCATGAGCCTCAGATTTATCTAGCAGCTCTTGTTCTTTAGCAAATAGTGCGACACCATACCTAAACTGAGCAAGTAAATGTCAAAGCAACAGCAACATGTAACAGTGATTTGATATTCTGGATATCAAGACATTACTTCATAAAAGGTTTTGAAATAGAGTTATAATGTCAAACATTCGTGCATATTTTAGCCTTATGTTTTGGATTCTTCATTTCTAAGTTAAGATAGAAGAGACATGAGAATATTTGGACTAAGGAAGCAAGAGTGAAGCAAAAACAAAAACCCAACAGATGGTTAAAGCCTGACCTCTGGAGGGCAGAGCCATGCTTTGAAATTAGGTCGTTGCACGTGCTGAGATCCTCCACTTTGCTGCCTAGTGTTCTGAGAGCAGACTGAACTTCTGAATTCTGTGACCCACCACCTTGTCCAGGTGCCACCGGTGGGGATGATGAGGGAAAGTCATCCCCAGAGTCATCTGTTAAAAATCAAAGCAACAGGAAAGCAAAGAACATCAGCTTAAAAAGGCTTTCACAAAACCATATCTGCCACTTTCATTGCACTCTCTCAAGTTCACAGTGCAAGAACACTGAATACTTTTCCATCTGCCTGTGTGTTTGTATGTTTTACCTGACTCAGCCTGCATGCGGGCCGCCTTGGCTTTGGCCAGTTCCAGGGCAGTGATCCAGCGCTGACGTTCCACTTCACAGCTGGCCTTCAGGTGATACGTCTGTGCCCCGCCATTGGAGATGACAAAGTTGCAGGCGTCATCCACGGTGATAGTTGCTGTCGCCAAGTTGATTGTGCCTCGACACGTGTGGCCCATCTCTGCCTGGGTCCTAATTATCAGATGCGTTATATTTGACATTTTGGGGGGGAAGTAATGAAACAGAAAAAACAACGTGTACCGTTTGTACAATAATAAAACTAGGCTTCAATCTGAAGGAGGAAATTCTACTAAAATAGGAAGCAAATATTGATAAGGTAAGGTTGATTGATGGGTTGGGTTTAATTAAACAGTAGTTACAGCAGATCAAGGCTGAGAGATTTCTCAGGTAACATGAACAAGGGTAAATCCTTCCTTCATTTCATCTGTTTTACATGAAAGTGTACCTGTAGTATGACAACAGTCCATTGCTCAGGACAAACCACCGCCGCTGATAACCCTTGATGTAATTTGTCCACTTGAACACCCATCCTTTGTATGTGTCGCCAGCAGGCGTGGGAGTGGGGGTCTTGGGCTCCGACATCACAGCCCCCAAAATCTAAAGACAGATTTGAAGAACCTTGAAGAGAAAATGAAAGATCAAAATATTAGAATTTTCATGACAAGGCTTGTGCTCCCATGTATATAGCTGACATTATAAAACAATAATTCCCCATAAAATTAATCTGCAGCTATTTTGTTAATCGCTTCCTCATTTAACTCCTTTAGCTCTTTGTCTTTAAAAGTCCAAAATGCCACAAATTCAATCCAAGCTGCTCAAATGAGCATATCTGCTGTTTTTTTTTTGGTCTTCTGTTATATTAAACTGAATATCTTTGAATTTTTGACAGCTGGTCTTGGGCATTGCGAAATTGCAACAGGCAAATGCCTATTTTATGAAATATTAAGATTAAAAGGAATAAATGGGAGAATAATCAGCAGATTCATTTATAATGAAAAAATGTGTTAGTCACAGCCTTACTTTAATACTAAACCATCTCAACATGTTGTGCTACACTAATATGGTTCAATACTGATGGTTGATATTGATCTTTCAGTGTGGTGTGACAGGTCAAAGATTAACCATGGGGATCAATACAGACTCACTGCTAAAACATGTTACTAAAAAAAATAGTGTTTAAACTGGAATTAGATGTGCATAAAAGAGGGACTGACTTGTGATTAAAACACCTTAGTTTAATTATGTCTTCTTAATTGCGTATATACTAAATATTATCAATTGACACCTATACCAAAACTTGAAAAGATGTGATTATAATGATATTTTCAGGGAAATGTAAAGGTTGTGCAATCATTACAACAAAAATAAAACAAGATTATAAGAATAAAGTTGATAGAACTCCTAACATATTGATGAACTTGACACCAGAAGCTAACCGACGTTAGCTCCAGTTAGGCTAGTGGGAGTCACGGTGATAACAGCTCATTGCTAGAACAGCAGCTAAAGTAAAGAAACACCAATTTGACATGTTTGCTCGAAGTTTACCAGCTGACCCTGTGCATATGTACAATAGGTTGAACGCAAGATACGCCGCTAAACAATCGTCAGCTTACTAGCTAGTTTTCAAATTCGCCGATGGCTAAATGTTTACCTTGACGTGTCCGAAATGTGAGATCAGGCAACCAGACACCCAGTGAAGTCACGGCTAACTTTGACACCCATACGCTACTGTACCTAGCTAGCGGAAGAGGCTAACTAGCTAACTGACCAACACGGGACAGCAAATGATGAAGACAACTAAACAGAAGACGTCGAAGACAACAGCAGGGTGGTTGTAAAATAAAATGACACCAACAAGTGTAATTAGTACCCCTCAATAATAGTGTGTATAATGTTCATTATACAGCTGCGTACACCGACAATAATCTAAAGCTAGCTAGCTAAATCTAACTAGCCTAACGTTAGCTCGTTGGTTACACCCGGTGCAACCCAATTTGGTCTCGTCTAGAAACAGCTAGGCTACATTGTTTTCCCAAATGGCTGCAATATCGACGCTTGGCCGGACGAAACCGGAATTTGGCCTTCAAAGTAATAGTACAATGTGTCAGAATTTGCAACATAAAACAAATCAGAATATTCGTTCTAGTCAAAGGCCACCGAAATACATGCTATAGTTAATAATATATGTATCCGTAAAAGCATCCGTTTATGTCTTCTGTTGTTAGTGGATTATCAGTAAATTACCTAATAAATGCTATTGTTAGTGCACTAATTTTATCCTGAGAATGTGTTTTATTTTGAAATATAAAATCGGAAACCAGCTTGATTGTATCTTGCTAACTTGACACAAAGTTGATTATTTACTACTAACCAGCTACCTTAGCAACCATAGATGTATTATAGAGTTCAAAATAATACGTATATTAAGTAAACGGTTGTTATATAATGTCAAATAAATTGACATAAAATCAAACTAAACTTTAGTAAACTATTTAGTACACATTCCCTCAGGAAAGTATAGTTAATGATAATAACGTTATAACTCGGTTATGTTGGTTGCCGGCTAGCTGGAGTTAGCCAACGTTACCTTATGATGCAAATTAAAAAACTAAATGTTTACAAACTAAACTGTAAACTATGATTTTTTTATTTTAAGACGTCTGTTTTTATATCGCGAGTCCATAATAAAGGCGAATAGAAAATGACTCCAAAATAACGAACAAGCTGCTCGGAAAAAAGATCGACTCCGGTGGGACTCGAACCCACAACCTTTGAATTACTACATGTTAGCCTAGAAGTCCAATGCGCTATCCATTGCGCCACGGAGCCACCTGTTGCACATAACCACCACTAGTGTATTTATACTATATAGACACATGACTTCACTGTCGATTGTGTTCACTGCGTTGTGACATGTTTAACACTGGGTGGCACTACACGTTCAGCAGCGTAATAGTCTGCCACAATAGTATACTAGAACAATTTGAACGGGCTCCCCTTTGGCTGAGTCAATAACAACGGTACGAGTCGAATCCGCCCCGCGGGCCTTTACTGCACGTCGTCCCCTCTTTCTCCCCCTGCCCTGTCTATCTTTAGTGCTACTATCAACAAAGGCAAAAAAGCCCCCAACATTTTTTTTATTATCCTTTTTATTGTAACATAAGGTAGCTTAATAAGTCTTAATGTAATTATTTTAGTTAAGTAAAAAGATGTATATATATATATATATGGAGTATATATACGTATTAAAAAATGGAATATGTGATCACTTATTAGATTACTTAATAATGTATTGTTCTGAGCCCAATATTCCATGATTATTCCTAACTTTTTTAGTAAAAAATGTTTTGACTGAGCAAATATCTTTCGATCTTGTAAATTATCTTTCCAAATAAATCAGAAACACTGAAGCGCGTCCAATTAATTAGTTTGTACGTTTGTACATTAAACTAGCTAATATTTCATCCTGCTATTTTGGGCAGTTTTCAACCCGGTCAGGCAGACAGGAATCTGGATGTAGACGGAGGATCTCCCTCTTGACTCCCGCGTGTCTTTGGCATATCCTGCCATGAGCGGAAGTGTATGGGATTCTGCCTTTCTGCTGGATCTAAATCAGTCGTTTGTAAAGGAGACGGAGCGAACGCCGTCTGCATTTCTGCCTACACCATCACCATCAGCTTGGCTGTGCACCGTCGCTGTGCACCATTTACTGTAGCTACATATCAGCACGGGACATGCGCTATCAGGTTAGGCTTCTACGACACCAGACATGCGTAATTACTGACAAACCAACATTGAGAATAGCAGAAAAATTGGTAATAATAAGAATGGTTATTTATCACTAGTAGACGTATTTTCTTATAGGTCTGCGAAATCGACGTGAACGCCTGCCTGGACACAGGAGAGGATTAAGTTACTGCTGCTGGCGGCGGATTATTTCATTGGCCTCCTCCTGTCACGCCCGATTCTTTGGTGATCCTTTTTCCAATTAGGAGAGGTCGAAAGCCAGGTACGCTATTGTGCTCGAAAATAATAACAATCCCATTTCCTTTAAATGTCTCATTCTGGGATTAACTACGCATTGCTCTACGTCCTTTGTTTCCCATGCCTGTAGTTACTCTTGGCAAAGCCACATTTCCTCGCATTGTGTGTAGACAACAATAGAAACCCCCCAACATCAATGATGTAAAAATACTGTTTGGATATTTTGTAACAATATAGCAGTGCATTGAAACCACCGTTACCAATAGAAGTGTTACAATCGTGGGGTCTGCTATACAAAGCTGCATGGGTGTGGAGCAGTTTTATAGTCACAGGATAATGGGGTGGGGGGGGGACGACAAGCCAGCATACCTGCTAAAACACAATTTGCTTTGACAACTGTGAAACATTAGGTAGATGGCATATAGAGTTACTGGCTCCCCTGCCTCAGCAGCTCTCACTGCCCAACCCCCTTCCCCTCACTGCCACAGCATGTTTTGGTTTCAGGCGGATCATGCCCTTTTGTCCACTGAAGCCTGACTGTACTTTTCAGAACAGACTGCTGCTAAAGAATTTGCCTGCTGTTTTGACAGCCCATTTTCTCTCTCGTCGACAACCTAAAGATGTTGGGGATTCGCTGAATGAACTGTAAAATAGCTGAATGATAATTAGTTAGCTGGACACGGATGCAGAAAGCCATAACAAAGTGAATTTGTTCCACTTTTCAGGAATGGAAATGACTAAAGCCTTCATTTAGCATGCGTGTATAGTTATACTTTTTACTTTTCAATTTGTCATTTAAGCCTATGCCACATGGGATTACAAAACATAGCTTTTTATCAAACATCAAAAGTATAAATTTTTTAAATTTAAAAAACATATAACTACTGCTATATACTTTCAAATTACACGTATGTATCTGTAAAATTCAGAATAGCAGAAGTAAGAAAAGAAATGCTTTAAGCCAAAAGTTTAGGGCTTTTTTTTTCTTCTTGTTTCTTGCTTTCTTGTTTCTCATGTGAATAGTTAACTTAGTCTTAATGTATCATCCATCTTTAAAAATGATCGTGTTTTTATATTTGAAATGTATTCTGTGGTTCTCAGTGAAACAGAGTTATAAACAATTATGGTGGCACCTTGAAGAAACCTGCAGCAGTGCATGGAATTGTAAATGTATGGCCTTTAAAATATTGAACTATCAAACAAATGTACTACAAAGTCATCTGCAGCTCCTGTGTTTTACTTTGGTACTTAGTTAATTTTAACCAACAGTTGAACCAACATAAAATATAGTCCATAGATTTAGGTCCAACATATTTAATTTACAATCCTATCATATTGGCTGGCTCTTGCTTCATGTTTCATAAGCTAGGTCTGAACTTGGAAAAACTTCTTTTAATTTTAGCGCTCCTGACTCCTAATTGCAAAGTTCTAGGGCTTTTTACATACAATTTATTTTATAAATGAAGGTTTAATCAAAGAAGGGCAGCATTTTTTTTCCCATCTTTGAGAAGCTGGAACCAGAGAATGTCTCTCAAGCATTTTCGCTTGATAATTGACTTGAAAAACTTATAGAATTATCAAATTTGTTGGACATTAATTAAAAGTTGTTTAGATAGAAAGTATTAAGTACCACTTTGCTTTCTTATTTTCTCTCTCAACGCATTTCATATTGTGCCACGTAATCCACTTTTTCCAATTTTTATTTTTCTCTCTCCACAGAGACATGTCTTTCCGTCGAGGTGTGGTCAGGCAGAGCAAGTTCCGCCATGTCTTCGCCCAGGCGTGGAAAGCTGAGCACTGCATCGATGACGTCAGAGTGTCCCGCGTGACGTGGGACACTTCCCTCTGTGCAGTGAACCCCAAATTCATCGCCGTTATCATCGAAGCCGGCGGAGGAGGGGCCTTTCTCGTTGTTCCAATCAGCAAGGTTTGACCCCGCTCTGCATTACATTCAGCATCAAATAAACAGTGGATCAATATATTTTAAAAGCCTCTATCTTGTTTCCTATCTTCCACTCTGCTACTAAAAGCAATATGTCAGCAAGTCTTTGACGCCTGGCTCCATGTCTTGCTAATGCATATGCAGCGCTCTTACAGTTCCGAGACAAATAGTGGACAAAGGTCATACTCCTCTAATATGTTAACGTTTATCTAGCCAGCTGTCACAGTTTCATGATCTTAACTTTTTGTTCTCTCCCACAGAGCGGCAGAATCGATCAGTCCTGTCCCACAGTGTGCGGTCATGCGGCGCCAGTGCTGGACATCCAGTGGTCTCCTCATGACGACAACATTATTGCAAGTGCCTCAGAGGACTGCACAGTAAAGGCAGGTTAACGGTTTTGAGGCTTGTCAAGCTTGTGCGCTGGTGGGTTTTTTTTGGCCCTTTTTTATAATTATTGGTGTCACCCGCTGTCGCATATGAAACAGGTCACCCTGACCACAGCTGTGTAAACTAAGTCTCTTAGGAAGTAACATATCGTTGTTGTTATTAAAGAGCTGCTAGTGTTTTAGTGTCCCATGATGTAAATGCGGTTTCAAAGCCATTTTTTCATTCTGACAATAATACGATTCTGAAAAGACTCAATCCAGTGAACCATAAAGGAAAAGTTTGGCATTTTGGCAAATGCATTTACACATATTACCTTTCTTGCCAAGAGTTCTAGGAGAACACTCTCATGTCTGTGCAGGAAACATGAACTTAAAGCTACAAGGTTAGCTTAGAGCAAACACTGGAAGCAGGGGGAAACAGCTAGCATGGCACTGTCCAATCCCCTGTTTCAACTATAATATATATCAAAGCATCACATAAAACATCAACAGCTCTCGTCTACCTGAATGGATCACATTCATAAATAAATGTCTGCTTTGTCTCGGGGTTTGAAGGTGTGGCAGATCCCAGATGGGGGCCTGACGAGCCCAATGACTGAGGCCATTGTGACCCTTGAGGGTCACAGTAAAAGAGTGGGAATCCTGGCTTGGCACCCAACTGCCTTCAACATCCTCTTGACTGCAGGTGAGGGCATTTATCACATCCTGGGGCCCCGTAATCGGTTGCAAAACACTACTTAGATTGTCTGTGACTGCTGAAATATGACTTGATTAGATATTAGGCACTGTAGAGAGTATGAATAAGACTGTGCCACCATGCAACAAGACCAATGTGGTTTGTATGTTGTTTTACATACATTTGCATAAAAAACAAAACTAAGGGAGTGTGCTGCTGACAGACCATGTCAAAGGAGCATACCTTTCATTTATCAAATATAACTCACTTTAGCCATTTAACACATTTCCATGCTCCCTTTTTAACAAATGCTGAGAATAACTGACAAAACATGGCTGCCCACATTACTTTGCTTATGTCATCCATGTCCTAAACCATTTACATTATTCCGAGAAAAGTGGCCAATCCGTTTCTAAATAGTGAGAGTTAAAGAACAGCTCTCATCTTACTGTGTTGGTGTTCAATGACAGTGTGTATGATAAGTGTGAGTGTGATCAACCTGAACAATAATTACACTTTGCTGCAAAGCTGCAAGATGCTTCATTTATTTCAGCACAACTGTAAGGGGATAAAACAAATGTAGGACCGGTTTTCTCACAGCAAAAAGCTGATGGAGAAAATAGGTTTTCAGGGCCTTTTTAAGATAACTGACTCATCCTTAAAGTCAAACGATCCTGTTTTGCCCATATCCTAGATCTCTGTACTCAGCCTCCTCTGTCTGCTGCCTCTTAAACCCATCAAATCACTCCGATTCTGAGAAACCTACATTGGCTTCCTGTTGTTTTCAGAGCGGTACTAATGTACATCTTGCATCTCAAGTTCAGATCCTCCTCTTGATATACAAAGCTCTTAATGGCATTGCTCCACAGATATCAGACATGCTCGTAGCTTGTAAACTCAGTTTATCTCTCAGATCACAAGGCAGCAATCTCCTTTATGTTCCCTTTTTATTTAGCATTTATGGACTTAAAGGTCCTATATTGTTAAAAGATTTCCATGTCTTGTTTTTATTATAAAGCAGGTCTAGGTACCACATAAATACTGTGAAAGTATCAAAAATGCTCAATTCACAGAGAAATGCATAAAGCCAGCATTCAGAAACAGTGCCTTTTTTAAACAAACAGTCAGGACTTCTAATGTTGTGATACAATTATACTATATATAGGTAGACAGTGATGCTACTGTCATTACAGTCATTCCCTGGTTGCAATGACGGTGCAGAGACAAGATCAGAAACACTGACCAATCAGAGCAGACTGGGCTTGTTCAGGAGGCTTAAAGAGACAGGCGCTCTAACGGAGCATTTCAGACCGGGCGAATACTGGTATATTCAGATGGACAGTATGAGAAAATTCGTTTTTTCAAAGTTAAAGCATGTAAACATGTTCCAGTAGAAACCTAAAAAGTATAATAATAAGAATAATATGTCTCCTTTTTAAAGAATTGATGGATGTTGTGCCTTCCTCTCTCTAGGCTGCGATAATGTGATTTGTGTGTGGAACGTGGGCACGGGGGAGCTTGTGTACCAGCTGAGTGATGCCCACCCAGATATGATCTACAGTGTCGGCTGGAACAAGGACGGCAGTGCTGTCTGTACTGTCTGCAAGGACAAGGCTCTGCGTGTCATCGACCCGCGACGGGGCACCATCCTCAAGGTTATTTCCAAATGTTTTGCCATGCTTGCAGATGCATACAAAATAAGTTCTCCCACACTACATCACGCATGTACACATCCTGATGGTAAAAGAATCCCGTAGTGCTCCTTTTGCTGGGTCTTTTTTTTCCTCATCCATCATTCTCTTATTGTTCTCCTAGATGAAAGAGAAGGTCCATGATGGCACCAGGCCAATGAGAGCCGTGTTCCTCTCAGATGGGAAGATCCTGACCACAGGCTTCAGCCGTATGAGTGAGAGACAACTGGCACTGTGGGATCCAGTAAGTCTTTTGAGTTTGCGTTTATGTTGAATGATTCTGCAGTGCACAATAAATGTTTAATGCCACCGTTTAATCTTAATGTAGGAGTAGCGTACAATTTAATTTTTAAGACAGATTTGTTGTGAACCTATCCTTTTTAAGATCTAACCTTAAACTTTCCATAAACCAAAACAATGCCATTTTTGTCACGTACAGAAACTTTTGAAAAATAAAAAATAAAAATGCTGGCTATAAATGTTAAATGTCACTTTATCAGGGGTTTTGCAGAATTGTCCAATATCAGCATTTTGTGTGGTGGATTGAATGTACATATTGTATGCAAGCAATAATGAGAAGTCTTAAATCAATGGGTTTTTTTTTCTTTTTGTTGTACAGAAGGATCTATCTGAGCCAATGGCAGTACAGGAGATGGATACAAGTAATGGGGTTCTTTTACCCTTTTATGACCCTGACACGAACATGGTCTACCTGTGTGGAAAGGTATGACCTGAGGATTGTATAGAGAAAACCGATTTCGTCAAATGTTAAAATTAGCGTTAATTCCTATAAAAATTTTTCTTCAGTCATCTTAATTAGATTCTCTTCTGGCTTTCAGGGGGACTGCACCATCCGTTATTTTGAAGTGACAGATGAATCCCCGTATGTTCACTTCCTCAGCTTATACAGCAGCAAGGAGCCTCAGAGAGGTGCAGGTTTTCTTAGTAAAAGAGGTGTTGATGTCAACAAGTGTGAAATTGCCAGGTAAATATATTTGGTCATGTTTGCCTTGATATTTTTTTTTAATTAATGCTAAATATCTTTTAAAGGATTTATTTAGAATGAAACTATGCGTTGGATTATATGCATGTCTTTTGTAGGAACGATTGTGCTTGAGTGTCACACTTAGTTTCAATAAGTAAAAAAGCATTTAGAGACATGTTTTTGGTGTTGGTCTTATCATGGGGTTTGTTTTAAATTGAGAAAAATATTGAATACACCAGCCGTATCCTTTCACGAGATTACACATTTCCTGGTCTTTTATAGGTTCTACAAACTGCATGAAAGAAAAGTGGAACCCATTTCGATGACTGTACCACGAAAGGCAAGACATCCACAGCCTCTAAAAAATTATCAATTTATATTGCTTATTATTTAATAAAAGGAATTAAAAGCCTGGAAGTCTATCCAGAACTGTATAATTTAAAACACTTTTCAATCTCCTTCTTGCCTCCCCAGTCAGATCTGTTTCAGGGAGACCTTTACCCAGACACAGCTGGCTCAGAGCCGGCTCTCCTGGCTGATGAATGGATCGCTGGGCAGGATGCACCGCCCCTGTTGGTCTCTCTGAGTGGCGGGTATGCAGCTCCTCCATCCAAGCACAGAGACATCCTCAGAAGCAAACCCAAGCTCGTCTCGCAGGACTCTGGGACTGGGGCCGCCCCGCCTTCTGCAAGCAATGCTGCAGCTCCCACATCTGTATCTTGCTCTGCCGCCAAGGAGACCGAAGAAGAAGTGCCACAGTCACGAGTAGCCACAAGGGAGACGGATGGAAATACTGAGAGGCCGAAGAGAGAGGTGAGTCGACAGAACGAGACATATTGACCGTATTAATGTTTTTAATGCTCCAAAGTTGTTTTCTGACTTGTTCCTTCTCTCCTCCCGTCTTTCAGGATGATTTGTTGAACGAGTTGTTAGCAGAAATGAAGGCCTTGCGTGCTGTCGTCCTCGCTCAGAGCCAGAGAATCGAGTTGCTGGAGAGGCAGCTGGCTCGGATTGAGGATGGGGATGTATGAGCAAGGCGGAGAACCACTACATTCGGACGGCATTCTTACTAAATCCATAGACCATAGCCTTACTAGAATCAACAGTAACTTAAGCTGTGTGAGTGGAAGAATGTAGTGTAGGGTAGCAAGTAACTGTGAATCACAGTAGCTTACAACCAGGTCAACTATTGTGATGAAAACGAGACCACAATTTTTTTTCTGCGATTGTTTTCCAGACTGTGCTTGAGAACGGGGTGTCATCTGCATAGAGTGATTTCTGATAGTGAGATATGTTTTGTTTTTCATATGAAGGAGTATTGTAGCAGCTATTTGGTGGCAAGTATAGTGCAGCTTTGAGCTTTGCATAATCCCCACACTAATTTTGAAGGGCTTTGAAGGTGTTACAATGGCACCATTGCCTCAAATTAATTCACAAAGTAGGGAAGAGGAGCGTTATATTAAAGTTAATGGAGGTTGACATACTATAGCAAAGCGATTAAGTACCTCCAATATGTTTTTCTTTCTCTAAAGAACTCACAAATGTAACCATTAGGGCTATTTAATCAGGTAGTTAAAGCTGCTAAACTGTGATGTCATATCAGACCCCCAATTGTTAGTTCATTGTGTGACTTGTGCTTGTTTTACGCCATGTGTAAGTTTAACGGTAGGAAAATCTTTTGGTACACAAATCATAATCATGACAGTGAGAATTACGTGACTGATAGCTGATGAGAGTGTAGTTGAATATTTATGTGTATCGTAATTCTGTGTAGTCTTTGAAGTCGATGAAAAGGTAACACTTGTGATTTTGTACCTCCATGCTATCGGGAGAGAGCTGCAGCTTTGCAAACTTTTCTGTTATATCACAAGGCAAGATATTTGTTCTCATTATCATTGGATTTAAATACGCAGAAATGCTTGCCTCCTTTTTTTTAATTTAGGCTGCAGTATCTTGTGCCCCCTAAAAAAAACAAAACAGGATCTTGAGTATAGTCGTCACTTCTCCTAAGCATCTTTTCAATGCTGTAAACTAAAAGGAGAGGTGTTTGGTGGACACGGCCTAAATTGTGCCCTACAACACACTAGTAACAGTGCAATCGCACTAAAACACTTCATGTTTAGTGTTTGCAGCCACGAGAAAGACGAAGTTATGGTGAAATGGGAAACATTTTCTACAGTTTGATATTGCATTTATATAGATGTTAAAAGATGGAAATATCTTTTAGATTATTTTTTTTTTTTTTAGTTTTGTGGTTTTTTCCATTCCATTTAGAGGCATTCTTCTTTTTACCTCTCCATCAGTCAATGATCGTGTAGCAATGGTACATTCCACGTCAAGCTTCTCCCTTTATTACTTTGGGGTTTATATTTCTTTATGCACTGACCTCTTAACACTAACTGTAAAACCAGTAGCAGATTAATGAGACTACATTGTGAAAACTCAATAAACATTCATTCCTCCTTTTTATTAATGCAATGACTTTTTATTTGCACTAAGAATTGTGGTATTCGTGATAATTACTAGGTCAAGTTATGTTTGGATATATTGAATGTGTTGACCATGTGCCAAACAACTGCTGCCTACTCCAAATAAAAAAACGTGTACACACACAAAACACATTTCTCTAGTAAAGGATGCAACACCCTGAAGATTTCACACATTTTACATTGGCTTTTTTGGCATTTGTTGTCTAAATTTCTCATACTTTTATAAATGTTCTTACGACGTCTCATAAACTTAATCAGGGTCCACGAGTGGCCAATTAAATTGACGGGCAAAAATGAGGTCTCACAGATGACAGTCGACGCCACATTGTAAACTACAATGGAGTGATTCAGTCTGTAGATTTTAGAGAAGTGAAAGGCTGAGCTCCAAATCACACTTTCTTTTTACTTTTAGTATGAGCTGCAGCTGCCCTTACAAATTATGTATTGGTGCATGCAGTATGCATACAATTAGGACCTACTACTTTGTCTGTTTTATACAGTCTATGGGACCATAATATTGCAAATTGAACTTTGATGCTCTTGATCATTAATCTCCCCAGCGCAAAGGATTGTGGGTCAGAATAGCCAGAAAAGCATGCTGGCTTGCATACTGCAAAATGTGACCAGATGCAGTATGAAATCCTGGTATTTTTGGCGTATTGCATTTGACATGGTATTTAGGACGTACTAAAAGTGAGTATTGGAACGCACACACAGTTTCAAAAGTTTGGGATACTAGCACAGCAGTTTCCAATATTCTCGTCTTTAGTAGGTCATTTAAACAACAAACAAACTGAGCAACCAACCAAGAAGGACACTATGACATAACAGACGTGGTCTGCATGAAAGACCAGCAGCATAGAACCACTACAGGTTAACTAATAGCATGACAGTGTAATTTATGGTCCTACAAAACTAAAAGCACACTCGAGGCAAAGAAGCCGCCATCAGGCATGAAAGTGGCTGATGGCGGTGTCATGAACAACGGTGGCACTGTAGTCCAGATCAGGGCAGTAGTACAACAGAACAATCACTCTGTTCAGCCATCGACATTGAAACAGCTTCAGAGAAATCCCCAAACTCAGTGCAACCCAAAACTTGTTGAGGTTGCAGACATGTGTTCCAGCTTCTAAAAGTTGACCAACCTGGATCAAATCTCTATTGAAGAATTGCAGAGATACCATGGATTTTTTTTTTTGGTACTGCATGAACACCAATAAGCATTAGTATAGACATTAAAACAAACAAACCATCCATTTCTGAAGTCAAAAGACAAAACAAGTAAACAAGAAAGGAAATACAGCCTCACACTCTCAAAGGAAAATAGCAAAGACACAAATAATACTGTGACTGTGTAAAGATCAAAATTAGAATTCAAAACAAAATAAAGATGATCTCTATCTTTTTTGGCCTTAAGATTGGAATATTTCATAGCCATGTCCCTCTGCGGTTATTTTCTTCTGTAAATTTAGATGTTCTCATGATTACAGAGCAGACACTCATGTTTATTTCCTCGACTGGGTATTACACTGTAAAATGACAGTACAGTACACCTCTTTTTGTAGTCTGTGGGGGCTATGGCGGCCTGGCCACCGAAGTAAAAACAGGAAGTGGCCGACTTGTTTCACATTGAGAAGCTGTGCACAGCACTTGAGCTTTGATCATTTTAAATCTGTAATGTATAACAATAGCCTTAATATTTTTTACCTAAAACAAAGAATTATCTGGATCATGGTTTAGCTTCTAAGGTTGTCTTGTGCTCACTTTTAGACTCCTCTTTTTCAGTTTAATGTCAAAAATGCGGAACTTCAAAAAGTGAAATGTTCAATTAAAACTTTTAACAAACGTGACGTTCACCACAACTGCCCTTTTTGAAGTTGAGGTGTTATTATCTGCAACCCGTTGAAAAGTGGCGAAGGTAGAAATGTGTCACAGCAAATGAATATACTGTATCGTGTACATTTCCTGTTGGTGAGTTCTTGTCAGTAAATAGATTTAATGTATGGTATAATGTAACTTACACCTGTGTTGAAACCTGAAAGTCACAAATCAATAGTGTATGTCTTCCTCTTTCCATAAATAATTGCACATTGTTCTTATCTGTGCTTTGCACCATACCCTGCTTGATTTGTGTCTTTAATCTGTGTTCACACCCTTCAGCCTCCACCTACCTCAAAGGGCTGCAGCAAGCTTTCTTAACCACATTTCATGCATCGCCCCCTCTCTCGTTTTCTCTCTGTCTATTCCACACACACGCACACACACTCACACTTACACACATGCTCTCACACGGTTCAAAAGTATCCTAAATTACACACGTCAGTCTCTTACCATTGTTCTGGCAGCACAAACTTTATCTTCTGCTCACAACTGGGGTAAGTGTCATACAGTTTATTTCTGTCCCTTTTAAAAATACTTTGAACAGCTTCTTAACTCATTTTTGTTGCATATATTTTTGTCTATACTTAAATAATCATAATATGAATGCCTCATGTTTTGTCTGCTCCTCTGTATTTAATTACGGCTATATATATATATATATATATATATATACATATTTCTGAGTTTAGATACTTGTCTTTTATTTAATGGACTTTTAAAAGGTTGTCTAATTACAGTATTGAAGGTATTAATTTACCGCCATGGTGAGTTATCCTCACGCATTTCAGCTTATTATTTCACATCACATTTCACATATTTCACACGATACATTTTTTTATTAAAATGTATTATGTTGCAACACTTTATGTGTGGTCTATAGTATGATTTACCATGACTTCAAAAGTTTCCTCCCATGGCAGTCTGACTGACACTGTTCACTTATCATTTTTGACAGGAAACCAGCAATGCTGCGAGCGGTCTGCTAGCTTCCTGTCAACTCAGACAATACTGACAGTCAAACAAGAAAAAGGCAATACTTCCTGTCACATCTCCAGCTTACATTTTTATTGCAATTATGAACCTTTGGTTCCATTTCAGACAGCATGGATTGTAAATATATTATTATAATTGTGTCAGGATAACATGTCAGTACTGAAAAAGGTATTTTATGTTGAAATTCAGCAGCTTCCGAAATATATATATATATTTTTTTAAAACAGAATTATTGGCATTTCTTGATCATCTGCTGAATTTTGAATGAGTTAAACTTGAAATGCCACTGCAAAATTGAACTGAATAGATAATATTTTATTGTAAGCCATCTAAAGGTTTAGCTAGAAGCACCATGCATTGTTATTTAGTTTTCTAATTTTCTTTTTTCTAGATCCTTAATATAAATTTACCAATGGATCTCCTTCTGACGAAAAATTAGCAACTGCTTTAAAGTACAAGGACTGCAACATTCTGCCTGTGACACCAAGCCAAAGTGATTTTTCTACTCAACAGGGATTTTTTTAAGGAGGTAAAGTATATTTAAAAATCTATTCTGTCTCAGTTTTATGGGATTTACAGCTTGATAACTTTGAGAGTATATCTGGTGCTCTTGGAAAGGAATAGCATTTAGACAAGGTCTAAACAGCCCACATAATATTCAGCATCAACCTGTTGTTGCCCCCGGAAAACGAGAAATTTACATTTGCTCACATCATCTAAGCTCCCTTGCACACAAGGTATTGTTTTATATGACAAACCACACCCATGTGGTATCGAACGATAGGCTAGAAATACAAATGAATAAAATTTTTTTTTTAAATTAAATCAAAAGGGCTACTAAATGAAGTGTTTGACCTCTTGGGAATTACACTTATTTGCTTTCTTTCGAAATGAAAAACTTCATAACACTCTGTACGGTAAATATGAAACTACGGCGAGCTAGCCTACCTTAGCATAAAGACCGGAAACGAGGAAACAGAAAGCCTGGCCTCAGTACAAAAATCAAAGTGTAAAAACAACAATTTGATGTTTTAAAGGGGGGTTGTGTGCTGGATTATTTATTTGAGGCTGGAGAGTTTGGACGGAGCCAGGCTAGCTGTTTCTCCCTGTTTTCAGTCTTTATGTTAAGCTAAGCTAATTAGCTGCTTCACCTACATATTAACCGCACAGACATGACATTGGCATTAATGGCAGGAAAGCAAATAAGTGTATGTCTAACTATTTATTCTAACCCAAGAGACTGCCACTGAATACAAACACATTCAGAGAAATTAATGAATCCTAAAATGTGACCATGCTAACCCCTTTCTCTCTCTTCACTTCAGGCATGGCTGAGAAGAATGTCACATATGAATCATCCACTCGGACTGTGCTGATCCTTTTTTTCTGCCTAATAGGCTTAATTGTATTGCTGATCTTCTTGTACAAGAAGTTGAACAGGGTGGCCAATGGAGAATATACCGTGCAGCGCATGGTGTATAAGGAAGGAGGGGTCAGGGACCGGATGAGAGGGACAGCGTTAGCTCTGGGGACACGTTTCGGAGTCCAACTGTGGCCTAAAGGTGATAGTGATGAGGGCGGTGAGGAAATGCAGAATTTCCAAGATGAGGAGGGACAGGTGGAGGAGGGTGATAGCCAGGAGAATGACATTGAGGGAGATGACCAGGACAAGGATGATTATGATGATGTGGAGCAGCGTGGTAACGGAAAGGGAAAAGGAGGTGACACTTCAGATGATAGCTCCGATTTGGAGAGTTCGGAAGCAGAGGAGCAAGCCAGGCTAACAGATCAGGCAGAGGCAAAGAGAGAGCCAGATGAGAAAGTGAGAGATGGGGAAGGCGAAGCACGTGGAGGGGCTGGATTGTTAGTAGATCTAAAGCAGTTCTCTGGAAGTGCCATCTGGTCTGAGGAAGAGGGAGGTGAGGGTAAGAACATTAATATGACTGCACTTTGAGAACAGAATAAAACATTGAAAAAAGATACAAAGCAAGGTTTAGGAAAAAGTCTTGAAAAAGTCAAATGTCTAATGAGGTCATGAGTTCAAGTCCCCTAATTAGCTGTTAAAATATATTTTCTGCAATTTTTATTTCCCAACATAAAGGTCCAGATGCTGTTCCACACTGCCAGTGAAAAAAACTGGGATCACCCTTAAAAACACCCCCATTAATTACTCCTAAAAACACTGAAGAAATTGTCCTGAATGGTAGCTATGGCTCTGGTCTTATTTCCACTTCATGTTGTGGCATCGGGATATAAAGGTGATTGAAGAATGAAGCTGTGGAGTACATGTGCAGGAGTACACTGGATTGGATTTTTAATGTTAATGATTGAGATAACCTTTTATGAAGTAAAACTGGTCAAATCAAACTTTGTATTAATGTTTCAGCCGATGCTGTATATTGTAGACTGTGCATATGATTTTTTTTACTGCTTTAAATGTTTTTTTCTAATTTTCATTAAAATTAAAAACAGAAAAACAAAATGTGTACTGTTCGTATTGTACTTAATGTCAGATGCCCAGAAGTTGGCATTCCCCTGGTTCCCTCGACAAAAAGCCAATGGAATTTTTCCATTGGCTTTTGGATTATAGCAGAAAATGACAAAGTAGAATAAAACCTGAAAATCTCTTAAACTTGTGTTAACCACAGACCTTATTTCAGGCATCTAACCAAAAACTAGACTTCGAGATGAGGGAACTCGTTTCCTGGTTTTAGGACTCATTCCTGCAGCACATTAGTCAATTAATTGATTTAATGGTCCACAGAAAATCATTTATTATATGTGCAAGTTATATACAAAATATTTAGAGTTTTGAATGAGTTGAGAAGGCAGAATATCAGCAATGGAAAATAACTGTTACTTGGCGAGTGAAATTAATGTAGTAGGACTCAAATTTTCCATCAAGTCACATTTCACAGTTAGGCCTACATTGTGGCTGTGTAGTAAAAGTAGATCAGTAGAAGGCCTAGCTCTAAACATTATGTGAAGTGTAGGCTACAGATACATTAATACAAATAATAAGCCTAGTATAAAAGAGGTTGTTGTACTTCCGTTAACCAATGGGGATGTAGCTCAGTGGTAGAGCGCATGCTTCGCATGTATGAGGTCCCGGGTTCAATCCCCGGCATCTCCAAGCTTTTTCGGACGTGTTTCTCTGAATACAAAATGTATGACAAGAAGAGGAAGAACAAATAAGCTAATGTTAAAAGAAAAACATTTCTACACGCAACACTTCATACTAGTCATACAGTGTGTGTGAGATAGATGAGACACGTTCGTGATTGGCCAGACGGAGCAGTGGCTCAAATCGGATTGGATGTTGGAGGTCTTCCAGGAACGTGAGCGTGGGAGGTTCACGCACGCGAGTGTCCAACATTTATTTTTCACCGGCCAAATTGTCTTCAGTGGTGGGTGAGATCCATTCGATCGAGACATTATGGATGAACCAATGAGTAAGCCTGAGTCAACGTAAACATAACTGTAGTGACACACTATCAAAGCAATTATGTAACCAGAAATCCTGGATTTTACTTCAATACTGAAGACATTCTCACAGTGACAGATGGATCATTAAGCACCCAAACTGTTCTACAAAGCAGCGATTTGACTGGAGACACTGGAGCCGAACTAACCCGGTAAATATTTCAGTTGCTTTTAAGAATCTGATCGTCCCTTACAGACAGCACAGATTTGGTAAAACAAATATGCAACCTTGCACTGCACGATCAGAGCCAGTCTGTCACAGTAACCTACTTCACAAGTGCCGCACCACCGTGAGGATCCAAGTTGCATTTTCTCCTCTCACCCTAACTTGATTGTGCCGGAGAAATGATTTCAGTAGACGTCACTCATCTGCATAGGGAGTAAAATGCAACCATCCTGCAAGGCTTTTTGTGCCCTGAAACTCTCTGTACCTTCGCCGTGTGATATAAGGACCTACTAATTGCTGCATAACCGAAACTACAAACATGGAAGGTACAGTTTGCATGTAGTGTCATGCCAAAATATTCATTTATATCCACAGATAGGAAACACATCTGGGTTCGCAAACTGTCCAAGATGGATGCAGCGCCGCTGTGCGCAGGGATGCACGGCGGAGCGTCAGCAGGGTGTCTTTAAATGCCCACCATCCCCACGGTTTAGCTTTCATTTATGCCTCCGTATTGTCAGTTTTATTTTTTTTTCACCTTTGCAGGAGTAGGATGTTACTAGCATCCGCCGTAGTGGTATGGGAATGGCTGAACGAGCACGGACGCTGGCGGCCCTACAGCCCGGCTGTCTGTCATCACATCGAGGCAGTCATCCGGAGCGACCCGCGGTGTGGTAGTGTGGTCCTCGGCCAGGTGGACTCTCGCCTCTCGCCCTACATCATCGATTTGCATTCCATGCACCAGTTCCGACAAGACACAGGTGAGAAGCAGAGAGGAGAGAGACACACAGGGCGGAGGGTGGAACGGTGCAGCCGGGCCTGAGGTGGAGGCCTTTTTTTTTTTTTATATATATATATATAT
Source organism: Bovichtus diacanthus (assembly GCA_943590825.1). NCBI lineage: Eukaryota > Metazoa > Chordata > Actinopteri > Perciformes > Bovichtidae > Bovichtus > Bovichtus diacanthus. The sequence continues at coordinate 194,451 of CALSBV010010748.1, forward strand.
ATATTTCATTTTATTGCTCGTGTGTCTACTTTATCTTTGCAAGCTCTTATGTTGATTCTGCTCCAGAAGTTGATGCCCTGGTGAGAGTGTTTTGCCGCAAAGTGCGGCTTCTTATTTCTGCTGCTATAACATCAAGACATTTAAAATATATATACTGTATAATTTAGATCCAAAAAACCATAGGTTACGCTTTTCCTGTTTTGTGTTATATTTAAAGGACAGGTGGAGATGCTCTGCTGCTGTGATTTCGAAGCCCCTGTGTGTTTGTGTGTGACACCTAGGCCACATTAGCAGCTGAAATGTCCAGTCATAGCCACAAACACAGTTGTTTTTATTGCCAACACTGTCACCAGTACCACTGTCTTTAATGGCAGAATATGGGCATGAAAAAAAAAAAAAAATCATCTTTCACAAGTCAAACGTTCACAAAGGGGGAAGCAAGCACAGCAGTAAGACAAAGCAGGAAATTGTCACTTGTCAGATGTCTAACTTTGGCAGAGAACCCAACATTTCCCCTCTCTCTCTCTCTCACAACATTGGCTAACAAAAGCCTTTGTGAAGTTTGTTTTCCAAACCCAGCAGAAGCTGAACTGGGGGAGGCAGGCAGGGTGCCCCAGTCTAAATAGGAGACAGGGAGGAGGAGAGGGGGGGGGGGGGATTTCAGGAGTCTGAGGTCATTGATAAAATGGGGTCGATGGGAGCAGCTCTCATGAATGAGCACCCTTGTTGTCTTGTTAAATGTCTTGGCAAACTGTGCCCCACATACTGTATGGTACAAATTCCAATGAAGTTTTATATATAATTATTTCAATATGAGTCGTGTCATGTATGAGATTTTCTTTTTCTTTAAAAGAAAAAAAAAAAAAAGAAGCACTTTATGCTATATGTTTGATGCTCCATGGATTTTAAATACTTAATTATACAGTCAAATGCAATGTGTGGGCCTCCATTATTTGAACTGTAAAATGTACATGTAAAGTGCATTTTACAGCTCTGACAAAACGTCTTGTAATCCCAACAAAGGTTTCATCTCTCACTTTAACATTCAAGCGTTTCAGACACAGGATTTGATTTGCGAAGGCTTTACAGTATGACCACTCCAGAGTTTCTCTGGGCACCCTGAGAAAGCAAACACTGCCAGCTTTGGGTCCGATCAAGGCTGCCAGCCAATCAGAAATCAGAACACCGTGTACTGTTACCAGGGGCAACCTGTTTGCCCAAATTCTTAGCAAGCAAACACAGACATGTTGAATTTGTTAGGGTTCCAATCTACTTTATAAAAAAAAAAAAAGTACCACAGTCGCTTACCTCCTATTGCAACTACCTCTCATTGCTAAACATCATGATAATAGTTGGTCGAAAAAGAAAGATGATCGATCTTTATACAGTAAAAGTCTTCCACATGTAGAAATCTCCATTAGTAAATCTGCCCTGAGTGCTATTCACGGAGATAGTCCAAATGCAATGTGACTGTATTACTAACAGCTGTTGCACATAGTCAAAATGTTAACAAGGTGCTTGAATCTTTTGCATTCTTCTGACCTCCTAATTCCTGCCTCAGGTACCCTTCGACCGGTACGACGTAGCTTCTACGACCCCACCTCAGCGCCAGGCCAGGGCTGGTTGTGGGAGTGGGAGAACGACGCTGGCAGTTGGACGGCGTACGACACGGAGGTGGGCATCGCCATCCAGGCAGCACGCGATCGTCAGCAGCCCTGGCTGGACCTGGCGCCGCTGGGTTTCTGCTACCTCATTGACTTCGAAAGCATGACCCAAATCAACGGTCAGACGCAGCGCTGCCGACGCATCCAGCGTCGCTCTGACCTGGCTTACCCGCTGGTGTCCGGGCCCCTGCCCAAATCCCACCACGCCTGGGGGCCCATGTCCATGCCCAGCCATGGAGGACTGCTTGGTGTGGATGTATCTGGAGTGGGCATGGGGATCCGGATGAGCAGCAGTGGGACTGGAAATGGGAGCGCGTACCCCAGTGGGGCACTCCCTGCCTCCGCCATCACCTCCTTGGGACAGCCCTGCGCCTGTCAGCAGTGTATGTTGGTGCTAAGTGTCAAAGCAGGCGCGATGTCTGCTCACACTCTGGGTCGGAGACCGCCACAGACCAAGCCACCGAGTCCCAAAATCAGCAGTTACCCTGTCCCCGGAGGGTCGTACTCACTCACTCTCCCTCGACCTCCTTCTCTGTCACGGTCGTTTTCCCCCCACAGGACGTCCATAGTTGGGGCGACAGGTGGCTATAGTCTAGGTGGTATGGGTGGTATGGGTGGTATTGGTGGTATGGGTGGTGTAGGATTCATTGGTGGTAGTGGTGTTGGCAGTGCCAGCCTTGGTTATGGAGGAGGCTTCACCCACTCTCTTTCCCTCCTTGGCTCAGCTACTGCCGCCCTCTCCATCTCCTCCACCCGTCCCCCTCCTCCACCTCTCCCCCCTCCTCCTCCGCCTCCTCCTCCATCATCCACCACACTCTCATCTGCTGCCACCTCTCCCCCTCACCCCTCCACCTCCTCCTCCTTCTCTGCTTCAAGTTCTGCCCCTACAGTGCCCGCTCTAGGCCCACCTCTCATCTCCACGGCTGCCTCCACCTGCACTCCCTCGCCTTCTGCCCGCGTCCTGGGTCCAGTGTCTTCATCTGGTGCTGCTGCCTGCGCAGCCCCTTTGCCACCCCGGTCCAGCCTAGCAGGGCTGAGCCGACCTGCACTGCAGCGTATCGCCATGGCTCAGTCACGTGCCCTTATCGCCTCTGGGTGAGTACACAACCACTGTAGTGGTAAATCGCAAAATATTCCTTTACAGTGAGATAGGCTTTATCATCCAAGAAAAGGTAAGGAAACCTCTGGAAATAGTGTGTACAGATTTTCAATGGAGCATAGTAAAGCAAGTTACTTTCCTACAAAAAACACCAATCAGAAGAATTCAGAATTCTTACTTACTGTAGTAAATCTCTTGTATTCATCTTTCAGTTTAGTCCCAACATTAAAATTCTCTTTCACACAAAACGGAAAGGCTTGTATATTTAGGTAAATGACCGGTGTGAGGCGCTCCATCACCACACAAAAAAACGACATGGTTTAACATAAATAACTTGAGGCTTAAAGCTTCAATAATCAATATTTTCATATTAACAGTGGATCAAATGACTATGTGCAATGTGAAAAGGGTCGCTCGTATTGATGAACCCATAGTGAATAATCACCCAGCAGCAGCTTCAGGCAGCTGTTTTCCAAGAGCAAGAGCTCTAAAAAGCCACTGTAAGCTACCTGCACAGCACCAAACAGATAGTGGCAAGCTGGTGAGCATTGGTGGCTTAATAGACAACTGTCTGCTTCCATGTTTAATATAAGAATACAAGCACATTTCTAAACTAAAAAGGACAGACAAAACAAATTGGAGAAGAAAAAAACGGAAATGACATATTCGCACAGGCTACATCCCTTGAAAATATAATGTATATGAAACCAAATGAGACCAACTCAACAAGAAATGTAAGACAATCAATTTAGACAGGACTTTCTAATTAGTTTGAAGGCCTCATTACACAGTGTCTGACATCGGGGCTCATTGGCATTCATGAACCTTTAATCTCGTGACAAAGTCCATCGGGCTTTTTCACTTCCGTGGAAAAACAATGAAGGGCTTTCACACTGTACAAGCCGAGCTCTCGCAAGCGTTTCACATTCCAGACGTTTGTCATGCAAGCGCTTAATCATGGGTTTACTTTACCGACACACGCTCGCGTGCACATACATAGTTTGTAAATGGTTTTCATGCAAACATTCTCTCGCTTGGGGCCTCGAGAAATCGGAAAAAGCCCGGGAATGCTGTGCGGTTATGTGTGTGTAAGCACTTGGGTTGGTAACCATAGCAACCAGGTATGGACCAGGGGGCTTGTTTCACAAAGCAGGTTTACTGAGTTATCTGGATCACTGTACAAAATATAACATTTGAAACATTGGCTGGTTGTTCAAAGACACGCTGCGGGTTTTACTAAGCAGACCACATCTGGAATGGGACTATAACGTCTGGGATGTCCCCGTCGTTATGAAATGCCCGATATTTCCATCAGTGGTCTTCTCGTACCGTAGATTTCTCCTTGAGCTTGAAAACGATCTTGAAAATCGAAATATATTCTCAGTTGTCGTCTTGTGGGCCTTTCGTCTTAGTATGTGGAGGGGTGTATCACCATTCTATACACAGTGCTTATAAAAGTGCTGCTAGCTGTGAAACCTCACCAGTTATACTGGCAGATGCTAGTCACTGGGAATTATGTTGAATGTTTGGTGACATATTGCTTGGGTTTCATGTTATTATTGTTGATGTCCTATCCTAAATATTCAATTGACCCAAGAGGGCTGCAGCAGATCTGACTTGGTTCTCGAAATAGTGTATACAGAAAATAAGAACGCTAACATTAAAGCCCCCCCTCCTCTCAGAAATGTGTCTTACTTATTGTTATTGGATTTGGATGTTTGACATCCACTGTGCAGAATGATGTATGTGCAGAGTTGGTCACTAGAAGACCGGGGAACATGTGTTTGTGCTCATCTTAAATTTAAGTTTTAGACAAGTTTGGAAGCCAATGCGCAATTTACAGTATGGCTGGAAACTTGAAGCCTCCAGTGCACGTACAAATCTAAGAATGTGGGTGACTGTGAAGAAGGAGACATTTTCTTCTAGTAATTAAACTTTCAAAATGAAAAATCTTTTTATATTAACAGATTCTGTGTTGTTGTTCATTTTCACTGGAGGGAGGAGTAGGTGTTATTTTAAGAGTTTTTATTTAACTTATTTTGTAGAGAATTCATATCAGACAAAAATTTGTATATGTCCTCAAACATGTCTAAAGACAACAGTTGTCTGTGTCAGTGTTAATGAATGAAGGAAGTATCTATGTGTCATTGCCAGAGGGCGCTGATTAGCAAGATATCTGTGGTCAGCATAGTAAAGACGTTCCCAGAAGAGTTTTGGACCAAGAGCACTGTTGTTCCTTCATTATTTCATCATTCTTTTCTGCTTTGCAGCTGCTTCTGTTATGGCGCCTTGTATAATTTTAGTATCTAGATTTCTTCAGATTCCAATTATAGCCTTTCTTTTTATAACATTTCCCTCGCAATCATTGAAGTCTCACTGAAAGAGATGTTTCTGGGGTGCTCTAGATTTCACTTGTTATGCATTTGTCTCAAATACAACATGCAAGAATGTTATAAACTCGCACGCATAACCAACACGGCCGCCGATAATTGGTCTCCCCACATCCTCGGAGGGCTAAACAATAACGTCATTGCACGCATTGCAACCTCAGTAGAACAGGACCTCACACACCAACTCAATCCCCACCTTACTCTGAATAGTGTTTATGTTTTTGTATTATTGTCTTATGTGTACAGTGCTGTGGAGAGGAATCTCCCCTCTAAAGTCGAACGAAATCCCCGCATTAATCAAACGCATGCAGTCACTTTACCCTAATCCGTTATTCGGGAAAGCAATAATAATGCAGCGGAAACAGATATTTCTTCTACACGGAGTTGCATGTTATTATTCGGGAGAAAAAAGTCATGATTGATACGTCTGGGCGTCAGTTATTTCTTCAAATCAATTAATATCAATGTGGATAGCCACAAGTTAAAAAAATTCCCATTCTGTTTGTAGTTGTTTCATTTACTACACAATATTGAAAAGTGAGTCAGCCCACAGCAGGCAGTGGGGCTGACAGCTGACCGTTCCCAGCTGGATTTCTTTCAAACGCATACATCGAAATGAAGCTTACAACCTGTCGTTTTTTGCTGTTAATGTGTTCATTTCCACCATTTAAATATTTTTTGTCTAAACTACACATTGACTACACATTATTGAAAAGTGGTGCTATATTGTGTAGTCGCTGACACAGTCTGTGTATGGTCCGATGACATCGTTCTGCATAATAATTAGCCATTTTGCATCAAGCATACAAAAGTGCCAGCTGGATTTCTTTCAAACCTCCGAAACCCACACATCAAAATGAAGCTCAGAACCTGTAGTTTTTAGTTTGTATTCATTTTGTCCATTTGAAAAACCTGGAAAAAATTGAAAAAGTTTTACCTTTTTTGTGTGTCAACATTAATCAGTTTAAGATGTAAAATGCTTTGTGTATCAGCCATAGGTTTTTATGGAAATTTCAGTTTGTGGTTGTTGCCTAGTTTAAGGCGGGTGGGGGGTGGAGTTCAGACAGTTTATAAAACAGTGAGTTGAACAATTAAAAAGTGTAGTTATTAATAAAAGACAAAAAGATTAGTATGTTGATGTGGAAGTATATTGAAAATATGCAAGTGGCCAGGAGATTTGCTTCACTTACAAGCCAAGAATTTCCATGTGATCAAACCCAACACTGACCCAGCGGAAAACCCCAATTTAGAACAAGATAAACCTCAGATTAATACCAAATACCAGAGGCTTAATATTCTTGCTCCAGTATTCTGTGTATTTTGTGTCAGGTGAGCTCAAGCGCCAACCTTTGGGGCTGAACAATAAAGCCTATGCCGAAGTGCCAAAAACTGTAGTTCATTGGATGGCCACCAAAGGCTGGCCACCAAATGGCTCCAAAAGGGAGTCAATCTCCATAGAACCCCATATCAAAATACCCAAGTTTACATCAGAATTAAACATGTTTACAGCCTGGTACAAAAAACGGTTTTGGTCTCTTCAGCTAATTTCCCCCGTTTGTGACAATTATGAAGACGGTGAATGTTTATACAACTCACCTGTTTTATTTATATTAAGGCTTAAAGTTACGCATTATGAGGGGCGTAGTCGCTTTGAGTGACAGGTGGGTGCTGCCTAAGGTGGCTTTCTGCTTGCTGTCCGGGCCTGCCTCAATTCCAGCGACAATGCCCATTTTTGGATTAGCCGGGAGTTAGACGGCGGCGTCACTGCCAAGATGGCGACGGCCGGAGCTGCCCACTTTGAGTTTCACAACCTATGGGTGACGTCACAGAGACTCCTTACGTATTTCATACAGTCTATGGGTGAGCTGTGTGACTGACCCATTCTTTCAACCGGAGAGAGGGTGAGAGCACCTGCTGCTGCGGTAAAGCAGCCAACGTCACAGATCAACAGAGTCTCTCTGATCCCATCAGCCTGGGATTCTCCACTCTCCCCTCTGCTGCTCGCTCTTCTTCTCGCCTTCTTTCTTCTCTCTTTTCCTTTGTTCACTTGGTGCACCTGCTGTCATCATCTCATTGCTTTATCCCCAAGTTCGTAATTGGCACCACATGGGTACTGGAGCAGTGGAGGGAAACACAGGTGAACCTAGTAGTAGAGTTCAATCATTTAAGTATATGTAAATAGTTAGGTTTACATGTATGTATTGAATAACTAACTAACTGCCCTAAAAAAATATAATTTTTTGTGGGAAAAAAACAAAAAAATACTTCAGAGAGAAGCCATTCTCACATTGCCAGACCTATCTCCTCAGCACTGTGTCAGCAGCACTCGAGAAAGGTCTGCCTCCACACATTATTATTCCGGTATAGAGGGGGATAGCGCTCTGGCTTGTTTGTATTTCTTTAAATCAATCACAAATCAAATCTAATCAAATCAAGTTTATTTATATAGCCCAATATTACAAATTATACATTTGTCTCAGTGGGCTTTACAGACTGTACAGGATACGATACCCTCTGTCCTTAAACCCTCGCACCGCACAAGGAAAAACTCCCTAAAAGATACCCCACAATTAGTGGGGGAAATATGGAAGAAACCTCAGGGAGAGCAACTGAGGAGGGATCCCTCTCCCAGGACGGACAGACGTGCAATAGGTGACGTGTGTACAGAACAAACAACATAGTTAAAAATACAGCATAGACAATCTATGCGACAGAAAACATGATATGATCGTATATAAAAAAAGATGGATCCAGAGGGATGTCAAGGCTTCCTGGTGTCAGGCAGGACCAGGGCAACAGGTGCAGCCACGATTCACGGTCCAGAAATCATTTTTAATTGTGCCAACCTGCCAGATGAGGGACACAGAAACTCTGGGGATGATGCCCCGGATGGTGAGTTAGTAACATGCATTTAAGGGACATGAATGCATATCAAATAGAGAGGGAGAGGAGAACGAGAAAGATAGGGAAGAGAGGAGAGGAGTGAGTCCCCCGACAGTCTAAGCCTATAGCAGCATATCTAGGGGCTGGTCCAAGGCAAACCTGAGCCAGCCCTAACTATAAGCTTTATCAAAGAGGAAAGTCTTTAACCTGCTCTTAAATGTGGAGAGGGTGTCTGCCTCCCAAACACACACTGGGAGCTGGTTCCACAGTAGAGGAGCTTGATAGCTGAAGGCTCTGGCTCCCATTGTACTTTTAGAGACTCTAGGAACCACAAGTAACCCTGCACTCTGGGAGCGCAATGCTCTAGTTGGTTTATAAGGTACTATGAGATCTTTAAGATAAACTGGAGCCTGACCATTAATCACTTTGTAGGTCAGGAGAAGGATTTTGAATTATATTCTGTATTTTACCGAGAGCCAGTGCAAAGCAGCTAATACAGGAGTAATAAGATCTTGTTTCCTAGTTCTTGTCAATACACACACAATACACAATCGTCTTGTTGATCCTCTATGCACAGGATACAGCAACGGTGCCCTTGCAAAACAGCATTATTTTAAGGCCTCAAAATGCTCTCATCCTTTAGCTGCTTGCTGCTTAATGGTCCACTTTGTTCACCAGCTAGTTGTTAACTGTGGCTGTCTGTCAAATGGTACTGAAAAGGTAGTGTAAAGTTGTTTTTTAGAAGAAATTTTTTAGCCATACCTGGAAATCAAAACAATAAGCTGAATTACTGATTTAAACGCTCCATAGAGCTGAAGGGAACTGCAGTCGACTGCTAACTATTTGTAGGTTTATCATTATGAGCGACCTCTTTCACATTACACACAACCTTTTAATCCATTGTTGATAATCAAATATTTATCAGTGCCGCTTTAAGGCAACATCTGTGGGATATAGGAGAATTACATACTTGATAAAATTTAAAAAAAAAAAAACGTTTATCTAATCTGTTCAGCTAAAAATGGATTAGTTCAGTTAGCATTAAATTAGTTTTGATCCTATACAGATAAACTGTGTCACAGCAGCAAAAGTACAAGATGCAGATAAGTAACCTTAAAAAGCTAGATTACTACATATTATGACTAATGAATTACATGGTTTCCAAGTGAAGTGTTAAACTCCGAGTGGTCGACAATGTCACATATTATCACAGCGACGAGAGTTGTATTTGGTCTACACCGCTGTTGTGATCCTTTCTCCTCTCACTGCACTGGGTTTGATTTCTGCAAGTGTGCAAGTGTGTATTAATGTGTGTGTGTAAGTGTTGCCATATGCTCCATCGTCCAGCGGTCCAGATGGAGGCTGCTCTAATGCAGCTAGATTAGCCGGGATTAAAGAACCGTGGCCAAGTGACACACCGTGCTTCCCATCCTTTTCTCTGCTTTTCTGTCCCCTTCTTTGAATCTGTTTTTTATCAAATCGCTCACATTTTCCTGCCTAAAACACAGATGTCAATCAGTTTATTCATGCTTGACCCAGTCACCCAGCACGTTTGATTTTGAGAATCACGTGTGGCACGCACACAGGAAACTAATACTACAGCTTGGACATACTACAGCGTGTTGGCAAACAAACAAATATAGTACAGTACAGTGTAATTAGATTGCCGGGTACAGGAAATACACAGATCAGTAACTCTTGACTGTAAGTTTTCATGTCATGGTTGCATCATAGGACACAGAATCTTCCAGCTAGTGAAAACACTGTGCAGAAATGGGTTTGTTTCTGTTTTTGTTTATAGCAGAACAAATGCTTCAACCATAAAGCCTATAATTCCTTGTTTATTCCTTAAGAACAAGGTCGGTAAGATTAGCTTTTCTATATATGATTGCTGATCAATTGTCAAATAATACACCACAGTGTGAATTTTAATCATTTTCTGTCATTTTGAGATAAGCTTCCTTTAAAAAAAGACTATGCAGATAATCAAATCAAATCAAATTTATTTATATAGCCCAATATCACAAATTACACATTTGTCTCAGTGGGCTATACAGACTGTACATCATACAACACCCTATGGCCTTAGACCCTCACATCGCACAAGGAAAAACTTCCAAAAAAAACCCCACAATTAAAGGGGAGGGAAATGGAAGAAACCTCAGGAAGAGAAACTGAGGAGGGATCCCTCTCCCAGGATGGACAGACGAGCAATAGATGAGGTGTGTTGAGAATAAACAACACCGTAAAATTACAACATGATGTGATCAAATAGGAAAAAGATGGATCCAGAAGGATGTCGAAAAAGCTTCCCAATGCTTCCAAAACAATATATTAACGTGGGCGTCAGGCAGGGCCAGGGAAACAGGCGCAGCCAAGATTAATGATCCAGACGTAACCTTTAATAGTGGCAGCCTGCCAGATGAAAGACACAGAAACTCCGGGGATGATGCCCTGGATGCTGAGTTAGTAACATGCATTTAAGGGACATGAATGCAAACAGATAGAGAGGGAGAGGAGGAGAGAGAACTGGGGACTGGTCCAAGGCAAGCCTGAGCCAGCCCTAACTAATTAACCTAGATAATTGAACATTTTTATTTTATTATTTCAAGATGTGATTTTTTATTTATTCTTTCTTTTTTTTAGCAGAACTGTGTCAGTGAATGGATTTACCACCAACAAGTGTGCACCCATTGCTTCATTTGGGTTGTAAAATATCATAATCTGATGTCTGCTTGAATTGGGTTAATACATTTCTACACATGTTTAAGTCAAAGAGAGCATCCTGCCAGTTATCATATCAATTAAACATTTTATTTTGAGACATATATCTATAGTAAAGTATAAGCTATATATATATATATATATATATATATATATATATAAAAGTACTGCATTACAGTGTGCTTCATAATAAATTAAAGATACTCACAAAAAGAAAGATGGATGAGGTAGAAAAAAAAAAATGTTTTAGTATAAAAGTTAAAAACTAAATTAATAAAATACATAACTAAATTGACTGTAATTAAATGACAATAATACTGTAGGTGGAGAGATACACAGTAAATGATTGTTCTTTGAAAGTTGTTTTTATGCCTACGCTGATGACTGGAGGGAATTTCATTACATCTGGGACAAACATCCACTTGGACTCAAAGATGAACTGTTTAGAATTTGGTGGTCAAAGGTCAAGATCACTGGGACTTCACAAAACATGTTTTTGGCTATAACTCAAGAATTCAGACACTAATTATGACAATTCCCCACTTATGTCTAATAGGATAAGGAAATGACGAAGTAAGAACATTTTGGACAGACATGGATGTAAACTGCAACTTAATTGGTTGGCGGAGGCATACAACTGCGAGGCGGTAATTTAATTTTAAAATACCGATGCATTTGCAGTTTTTAAAAATAAGTGTTTTATTTCCCATTTCACAAAATCAAGAGGAAGGATTAAATGCCAATAATACAGTAACATTAAGACAAAAAAAAAAGAAGAAAAACGCATAAATCAAAAAAGAATAATGAAAAAAAGAATAGATTAAGGGCAGAGGGTGGGCTGTCCTCGTGGAAAAATTAAAAACATGGGTTTTAATTGACGTGGTTTAATCCTTCTTTGTTGTTAGCAAGGTACAAAAATTACAGTTATAGTCAAAGTGATCACAGTGAGTTCAGAGGACAATATTAATGGATAGCTTTGACTGTTGTGACACAGCAAAGTATTCAAATCCCCCTGCTCAACTCGAAGGTTAGGGTTTTATGACAGCAGGTGTAATATCTATGCCGTGGCATTGTGTTAGTACATCAACACGTCGTATGTACTCGTGTCTGGCAGCCCTGTGGCAGCCTGGCAGTGTGACATGGTGGCTGACAGGTAATCCCTCCTGTGACGGAGCCTGGAGTTTAGTCAACAGGAATAGGTGGATAAGCCCTATAAAAGGAGGAGGGAGTCCTGACAGCGTCACACAAGCAGAGGAAGAGGCAGTTACAGACGTACTGTTAAACTCGAGGTTTGAACAGTAGAAATATAAGAGTGCCGGAGCAAGTCAAATACTGCAAGTGGAAATTATTGCTGGAATATCTTGAGTTGGTCTTTTGGTGCCTTTTAAGCAGGAAAAATGACAATTGTAAAAATTGGCAGACCGTAAGTACACACCTCTGACTGGGTAATAATAGTAGCTGTTATCATGTTTTTTATAGATGTGTTTTGCCTGTTAATGAGCAGAGATAGAGTATTGCAGTGGCTAAGCATGATTTGACCTTTGATTAAAATATCGCCATGTTTATTGCTTTCAGAAATGGGTTTATTCAGCAGATTTAAAGGAATAGTTTGGAGTGGAGTTTTTTTTTTTTTTAAATGGGGCTGTATGAGGTACTTATCCATAGTCAGTATATTACTAGTGTATTACCTATTTTGGTGTTTTAAACGATTATTTTGGATTCACCAAAGTCACACATTAACACAAACAAACACTTACACCTTCAGTTCCCTGTTGGAAAGGGGTGTCTGACAGCGAGATAAAGCGGGGAAAATATTCAAAACGCAGCTGATTTTGATTTTATTAGGCGGCTAAAATACGTTTTGCTACAGTACATTGCTTAGCTTCTGTGCCACTACTCCCGCATGGTGCTCAGAACTGGGGGCGTGCCGATTAACTTCCTCATACAACCCCACTTCAAAAAATCTGATCTATCCCTTTAGTTTATCCTTGTGCATTTTTAAAAAAAAAAATAAATAAATGGATGTGCAATTTCTCCATGAAATCAAAGCTGCTTCATTAGTTTGACCTTCCGAATTTAAATTAAGAAGGAAAGTTGAAAAAGAGCATCTTTGCATTGTGGTAGTGCTAGTGCTATCATTAATAATATTTTTGCTCCAGGGTTCTTGATAAGTGTTGTATCAGTTGTACCCAAAGATAGCAAATAGCAAAATCATTAATTTGCCAAGTGCCAGGTGTCTAATGCTGCCATACACATCCTAATCTTAAGCCTTACATAGCAGGAAATCCTACCTGGTAATTATAGGACTGTATGTCAAGTTGTGATGAGCAACGTCTGCTGACATGGGGTGAACTAGGAGCTAGCGTATGCTGTGTGTCATTCCACCTGTTTACATGTGACTCATCAGATTCTGACACCTTGAATCTGGGCTGAGGTGACCGGACCAGTTGCATGTCTGCTTTTAGTGTGTCAGAAATCTGTATATTAATTAATATAAGTATATTTTCTTGTGTTTTCAGAGTGCCAACTGTTCCTGTGAAGAACCTAAATGGATCGAGCCCTGTACACCCTGCATTAGCAGGTACATACAGTATATTAAAACAACCATTTTCTTTCTCATTATATTGAAATCGATCAAGTACTCTCTTTAAAATCGGTCTAAAATTGCTCCTTTAAGACTTTGATGAGGCATCTTAATGGTGAAGTCTGTTCTACTTTCCAACTCTTTCAATAAAGTTTTACTTGACACTGATGTATTTCCCTGCAGACATCAAAGCTAATGATATTCAGACCCATGTTTAACTTGTAAATCCACTGACCAGACCTCATGGGTCTGGTTGATACATAATTCCATGGATAAAGAGCTCATCACGCACTGAGTAAACCCCAAATACAGTGTCTAACATCCCTCCTCTGCTGGCTGTATCCAGGCATTACAGGCATCCTGATGAGTGCAGCAGGTCTTCCTGTCTGCCTGACCCGTCCTCCTAAGCTAGTGCTTCATCCTCCACCCGTCAGCAAGAGTGACATCAAGCCCGTCCCTGGTCTCGGCCACTGCTGTCGCAAGACCACAAAGAAACAGGCTCGTAAAGGTGGGTTTGATGATAAAGTCTGCGTATAGGTGCTACTGCTTTTTCACCTATATGCACTCACACCCCTCATGTGCATTTTTGTCATGAACAGATCATCATACTTTGTGTTTCCGTCTTGTAGGAAAGACCCCTGAGGAGGTGGTGAAGAGGTACCTTCAGAAAGTCCGCAATCCTCCAGAGGAGGTGAGTCCTTCTTTTTGATAATTTTTTATTTTATTCATTGGAAAAGACCCGTTTTCATTGGCTAAACATAAAAAAGTAAACAGAAGGGAAACACTTGTTTAAAGCTGTCTGCATCAGATTGGAGAAGTCAGAAAATCTTACATGTCTTCCCATCTCAGGACTGCACCATCTGCATGGAGGCCCTGGCCGGACCATCGGGCTACAAAGGCCCCGGCGTGGGAGGCATCTCCCGGGCCGAGTCGGTCGGCCGCCTGGCTCAGTGTGGTCACCAGTACCACCTCCAATGCCTCGTTGCTATGTACAACAATGGCAACAAGGACGGCAGCTTGCAGTGTCCCACCTGCAAGACCATCTACGGAGTCAAGACCGGCAACCAGCCCCCGGGCAAGATGGAGTACCACGTCATCCCCCACTCGCTACCCGGCCACCCGGACTGCAAAACCATCCGGATCATTTATAACATCCCTCCTGGCATCCAGGTAAAGTCTTACCCATGCTTACATGACATGACCTTCTAAATGATGGATACACGAAGTGTTGGTTTTGGCTGATGTGATGAACTTCGCTCTTGCTGTTTAGGGCCCAGAGCACCCAAATCCTGGCAAACCCTTCACTGCCCGTGGGTTCCCCAGACACTGCTACCTCCCTGATAGCGAGAAGGGACGCAAGGTAAATAAGAACTCTTATCGCCCCAAGGGTTTCAAGACCGCAAGCAGTTTCAGGGTGTTTTTTGCTGCCGTCACCTTTTACACACTGTAGCCTCATTTTTTCACTGCGATATATAAGTCCTGCACCTCTATGGAAACAGCTCACTCGTATTCCGGATTCTGTTGAAAAGCATAATATTTTTGTCCTTCATCTCTTCGTCCAGGTTCTGAGGCTTCTTCTAGTAGCGTGGGACCGCCGGCTCATTTTCTCTGTGGGTACGTCCAGCACCACAGGCGAGTCCGATACAGTCATCTGGAACGAGGTGCACCACAAGACGGAGTTCGGCTCCAACCTGACGGGCCATGGCTACCCCGACCCCGGCCACTTGGACAACGTTCTGGAAGAGCTCAAGGCTCAGGGCATCACCGAAGAGGAGTGCCTACCCAGAGACTGAAAAGAGACATTTAAGGCGTTGAAGACACGAGAATAAACACACGATCCTGGGAAGGGATCCACAGCTGGACAGATGAATCATTTTCAAAATCTGATGAAACTGAACAGAGAACTTTAACCACCAGAAATGGAAAACAATTTCAATCAACAAAACTCTTCGTTACAGAAATTGTTTTGGCAGAATTTGCTGAGAATAAAATTTCTCTTATGACTGCATGAGTCAGTTTTGGTACGTGGGAAATCATTTTTCCTCTCCTGATGCAGTTACAGTGTCAAGATCGCAGATGTTATTCAGTGAGACATTTGAGGCCACTGTGCACATACAAGTCAGTGTTAGATTAAAAAAAAAAAAAAAAAAAAAAACTGTCATCTATACTGTGAGACTTCATTTCAAGAATGTAACTAAGTGGATTTTGCTGAATTGATGACGTGTTTACCACCACTACTACTGCTGCTGCTATGTGGAACTGAAAGGAGTTTAAACTGGAGAAAAGAAGTGGAGGTCTGTACGTTTTTCAAGTGTTAGTCCACAAGCAGAAGAAACTTGTCACTGCAGATAAATATTTCAAGTGTATAACTGGATATCTGAGCATGAATATTTGCTGACCTCTAGTGGTACTTTTCCAGAACTACATTCCTTTTTAGGTTTGATTTGTATTCAATTGTATTGTTGTATATTATGAATACTTGATATATTATATGATATTGTTTCCATTCTATCATGTTTTTATATTTTAATTTGACATTTTGTTTTATATGGTGTGTTTCTTTGCATTGTTTTTTGGGTGTGGCGTGACTGAGATGTGGGGTGAAGTTAAGATAAGCTGCTGGTGTACCAGAGTTTGCCTGACACTTTATATGCCATATACCAGCCCCTAAAATCATTTTCTGTATTTTGTATTTGATATGTTCACAAACTGACATTCCTTAATTGTTCTGCCCTCAGAGCATGGGTGCATTTAATAGCTTTCTATGTCTTCTTGTATCTGCGTTAATGTTAAGGACGGGCAGAGGAAAAGCTACTATGGATTACACCAAGCTAGAATTCGACCTCCTGCCTGAGCTCAGACTTGCACAGAGCTTTCTACTTAGTATCATCAAAGTGAACCGGACAGCTTGTATCTACTGTATTCTTGTGTAGGACACACACACCAGCCTCAAATGCTCTTATCACTCTACAAAATGTGCCCATCGGTTGTTTTTGTCATATTTAGTTTTTGCCATGAGCAGGTGCAGAAGACTATCTGTTGTTGTGGGTCCAGCTTTGGCCAAAGTGGTCCAGTCAGTTTGCATCCGGTCCATTGTGGACCGGTTCATTATGAGGTATGATAGACGGGATGTACAACAGTATGTGTTGACATACTAATGTAGGCCAACATTACAAGCATTTATACTTTATGATACTTTATGTATGCACTGTACTGTATGTGTGTGTTTTATGTGCACAAATTTGCATTAAACGTTTTTCTAAGGTTCAAAGAGATAACAGAACTGTACTCTGGTTTACTCCTTTATTGTATGTGAGGTTTGTTATGTAATGTTAATTCAATCTATAACTCTGTCAACTTTTATTACTTTAAAGTAAGACTATGTAACTGTTGACACTGTGGCCACAAGTGGCAAATACAAGATAGGCTAATGGTAAACGCTAAAACATTGTATAATAGAGAAGGACCCCTTCGCTAACGTTAGCCACCATTTAGCTAACATTAGCCACCATTAGCTGCTGGTCATGCCAGACCAAGTAACACTATAGCAGCAAAAACGCAGGGTGCATTGAATTCAGCAAGGTTGTGTTTGTTTGCTTGTGAATTCAACTTTTCATTTGTAAGAGAACGAGTGTGTCTTTTCTTTTCTCAAAAGTTACATAGTCTTGCGTAAGATTACCAGAGCCCATGAACGCACCTCACTGTGGCAACATACAGCAAAAAAGTGTAGCTGCAGTTTTATGCTGTATGTTTGACTCCTATCTACATTTTTGAAAAGATGTTTTGGCCTTAGACGCATCAAACATGTCATCCCTATTGGTTTAGTGTTTTTAGCTTTTTAAATCAATGTCTGTTCAGTTATTGCACTGTTGAGTTTGCTGTGAAAGCACTTTTTTTATTTGATTTAAACCATTGTATAAATATTCATGTAAAGATTAAATAAATTGACGACAAAGACTGCAGAAACTAGTTAGAGTATGCAGTACAGGATGTATGAAATACAAGCAACTTGCATACAGTAAAGTGCAGTGGGACTATTAAATTAAAAAATCAGATATGAGAGATCAGTTTTTTCTTGTGTGCGTTTGTGTACTATGTTACACTAGGCTCATTTAAATTGATCATCCTGCAGTACCACACTGAGATAATCTATTTCAATTTATTGAATTGAAGACAACCTACTGTATATTTACAGAAAAGATAGAAAATCATGTATTCTATCAAATTATGGCAACACGTTGCAGTTTTTCCGTGCCCTTTCCATTAAGAATGATAGACTAATAAATAGCAAAACCACTTATTTACAGTTTTAAATCTATGTAATAGATTTTCAGTTATAGAGACATTTTCTTTAATTATAAACAAGATAAATTTGAAATCTTTAAAAAGGAAAAAAGATCCTGCTTAGGCTTGTCATATAGTTACATCTACAATGTGTGGTTTTAGAGATCACCCACATACTAACTTCTGCTTCAAGAAATGAGCGGCGCACGACCAGTTTATCTGTAGATTAGTCTGGCTCCTGGATTAGTAGTCTGGATTAATTCCACTTTAATGAATGAAAGAAATGTACGGAGATAATTAAGTACAATTATAGTGGACCCCAGCAAGAGGATTTGGTCATTATAATGAAATAGACAATAACATAATCATTTAAGACTCACTTTATGTCTTTTTTAAGGTCATTTTAAGATGTGTTTCTGTGAATTAACATCTACCCATGCTTAATTCTGAACATAAACTGTCATGGCAACAATCACAACACCCCCAAAAATAATATCTTACTATCAGGGAGCCAAGCGGTAAATATGAAAGACACAGGCCTTGCAACTACACAATGGAGGCAACTATGGAAAAACAAACCAACTTTCATTTGCCCTTCCATTTCTGTAACGGTGGAGCTTAACGTTTGTCTTAAGTGACAGATGTGATGGATTGGGCAAAGCTGCCAATTTGTAGTAGGAAAATGCACCGGCCGCCTGTCATGTTACTGTCAGTAGCAGATGGGTTAAGGGTCTAATCAGGCCAGAACTGAGTTAAACTGACTGACAGCAGCTAGTGGCATTAATAAAGATGTAATGAGGGTGGGCTTGTATTAGTGCATTCATTACCATTTCTGTGCATTATGTGCAGCAAAAGTAAATATGGAGAGACAAAGCAGGAGGCAAAATGCTGCATGGTAACAGTGGTTTGGGGTTTTATTGCCAATGTGTTTGTGTAAAAGACAGCGTGGCTTTGATGCATAAATATGCTTGAAATAAACATGGGAATAGAGAGGGAGGTCGAAAGAAAGGGCGCAAGAGACAAGGGGAAATGTATGCACATGATATGGTGGATTAGGGTGTTTGAGATGGAGGTAGACGGAGATCCGCCCCTTGCTCAGATTCCACTGGGGGAGGGGTCTCCAGCTGGTCAGGGAAACCCTTTCTGCAGGAATCCATTGTCTACAACCTACGGCTGTGAATAGAAAGCTGCTTAGAGATTACAGAGCAGTCAGCATTTTGTATTCCGTTGTAAGGGGTACCTATGGTTCATCGCAACATGTTGCCAATATGTCTGCTCTCTGTTATTTCCACCTAAAGGGTTTCACAGTTTTTCAGTGAAAGGCTTTTGCCTGCCTTTTAGCTCCAAACTGCAGACTGGAAGTGTTTTCCTCTCTTCGACATCATGCCAGATAAAGCAAATCCTCCCTCTCCCCGTCTCGAAATGACTTGTCTATTATTAAAAGCTTTTAAATGGAGCAGTGTGTTGGCTGACGACCAAATCCAGTGCCTTGTTGCCAGGGAAACACATACCCTCAGCTCTCCTTTTTTTCCCACCTCCCGAGAGGCTCATATTTCAAAACTGTCAGCAATCTCATGCGCTCACACTGCTGCCTTTCAGCTAAAAGCTTTTTGTGCTGTCCGCCAGTGGAGCAGAGTGGAGTGGAAGGGAGAGCGGATGGGAGTGGTTTGAGGAGAGGGAGGGAAAATGAAGTGCCTCCCTCGCCGTTGCCACGGCAACTTGATGTCACGGTGACATCACGCACCACTAAAAGCTTTTAACCGGATTCCTCTCCCGCCTTAGGCCCCATTTTGAGTCCTCTTTCAGCTAGGCTAGGGGGAAGGGCACAGGCAGGACGGTGTGTGTGATTGCATGCATGTCTCACTCCCTCACTGCAGATTCACCACAGCTCTTAGCATTGTAAAAGACTTTCAAATTCATCCACTAAAGATCCTGTTTCTGCAAACACAGCCAGCACAGGTTTAAGAGAAACCATTTCAAAAATGTCAACAGAGGACGGTTTCAGCTACTTAATGGCAGGTCACAATGAGAAACACAGGCGGGCCCCAAACTGGACCGACGGTGAAATGAAAGCCCTCCTGTACGTGTGGGAGGAACACCACAACGAACTGAAAATGAGCAAGCGGAACGCCAAGGTTTACGAGAAGATGTCCCAGAGGTTTTTCCAGCTGACCGGGGAGCAGCGTTTCAAAGAGGAGATCAAGATGAAAATCACCAACATGTCATTTCAGTACAGGCAAGTGCACCAGATCCAAGCAGAGGTATGACTTCAAATTCCAGCTGTTGCATGACTTTAAACATCTTTTTTTGATTTAACAGGCGACTGAAAACCATAGCCGGTGAAAGTGGGGAGACGCCAGATTGGCCGTATTATAAGGCCATCGAGAAGATCCTCTCCAAGCCCCTGGAGAACGGGCGGGTGAACTCTTTGGAGTATCAGGCTTCCACTGCTGGTCCCTCCACTTCCTCACAGTCTACAGACAACCTGGTGCCCCAGTCAGAGGAGGGAATGATGGGATTCTTGCCAGAGTACACAGGTTCCTCAGACGAGATGGAGATAAAACAAGAGCTGGACTCTTTGAGCTCTGACAGTGAGCACACACAGGGCTCCAGGTAACAGGAACTAGACAAGAGATATGTTGTGTGGGCATGTGCGTATATATGTCACTGATAAAGTTAATATCAGGTTGAAAAACGACCCTTTCTATTCTATGGTTTCAGGGAAGCAACCCACCAAAGTTGTTTAGTTTCAACTAAGCCTTACTGGGCTTTTCTCTGTCATGTCGTTACATGTGTTTCCTGTTGCATGTATCGTAAAAATGTGACACCGCAAATCATAATGATCAAGAAATCAAACTCAGTTCCTAGAATATCTTTATTCAGGATATGCATTCAAATTAAGAATGGATTTATTTTTTGTCTATGTTATCATCAGCGGATGGAGTTGCTCAGTTGGTACAAGAAAAGGAGAGAATATACATATATATGTATCTCTCTCTCTATTTTTCTCTCTTGCATATGTATATATATATATATATATATTATATATATATATATATATACCGTATATATATGTATATATATATAGAGAGAGAGAGAGAGAGAGAAAGAGAGAGATATTTATGATATGGGATAATACCATATAATATAGCCTGTTGTTAATGAATGAGATTTATTTAACAAAATAGCGTAAAACCATCTCCATGACATCCTAACAACTCTTTCTGCTGAAGAAGGCCAAAAGGTGTGGCTGAAAGCCTGTGAAAGTAAATAAGTAGGCCTAAGTAGACCTTGTGTTCATAAGTGAATTGCAAAACTTCTGATTTTGAGGTCAAGGCTGAACTTGCAAGCTCACGAGTAATTCTATAAGGTGTATAACTTCTGGAGCTATACTATCGAGAGTGGACAGCTGTAACTACAGCAACAACTGAAGTTGAGAATAAAGGGTTTAAAATGTTCCCTTTTTTGACTTAGTGTTTTCATACTTGGAAATATGAGAACGTGATTTAGAACGCATTCAATACAAACGGAATCAAAGGTATTCTTCTTTAAGTTTTCCTTCTACCATTGCTTGATAATTACCCTGAACTGAATAGAACTATTTACAATTTCATAAATATATGTGATTTAAAAGTAAAAGTAAAAGTAAAAGTAAAAAAAAAAAAAAGTAAATAAAAAGTATTAGTATTATCAACAGCAAATCATGAATTCCAGTCACTAACAATGAACTCTTGCACCCAGAGGTAATCTCTTATTACAAGACAATGCCTGCTCTAAAAGGTCCATTCTCTGTTCTCCAGCTCTCACCCTACTTCAGCCAGGAAAAGACATGCCAACAAGAACCTGTCCATGAAGAGAAAGAAACTGCGGGTCATGCAGTCCATGTTACAGCAACAAAGGAGGTCGAGCCGGGCCATAGAGGAGACGTGCAGGGAGGTCCGTCGAGCCATGCACCAACAGAACCTCCTCCAGGTCCAGTGTCTGCAGCTACAGGAACGCATGATGAATCTTCTGGAGAAGATGATCCAGCCTTCCTCCGCCACGTCAGCATCATGGTGTCAGAGTGGGGTCAAAGATACAGTGAAGCCATGAAGTGCCAGGGTAACGGGTGTCTGGGAGAGATCATGGTCTTGCCTCACCTATACCTTGTTGAAGCAAGAATAAAGTATATTTATTTTGGATTTCAGTTCGACATGGACATTTTTGAGGTTTGTTGTGTTGCTTACATCAAAGTGTAGCTCTTGTCAGTGCAGAGATGGTAAACAGAGGAACACAAATATGCTGTTACGATTTTTGAAGACGTCACGGGCCTGAAGATGACCATGTTAATAACCATAAAGACATATGCTGGCACTTGAGCGTCTATATGTCAGGCCCCAATCAGCTTTTATTGTAGGAATAGCTGTATCAGATCTTCTGCCTTGATCATTTGTCAAGTACCCTATTAAAGTCACTGTGGGAGCGTCAGACTTGTGCAAAACAGACTTATCTTGTCACTTCATTTTTCACCGTGCCAGGATAATTACACGTTGGGAACGTTTGATGGCAAAACAGGACAATTTGTGGCATTAAATTAGGGCAATAATCCCTGCTGTTACTGAAGTTATTGGAGGGAAACTGTCGACAAATGGCAACATAACAAACACAAACTGCTGCACTCAAACATGCTCTTTTTGTGCTCAATAGCACATGGACAAGTTAACATCCTACCGTCTCTGACGATGACCAGTTTCTAAGAATTAAGGTACACTTACTGTTTTTCAACTAATATAATTTTTCAAGGTAAAACTTTCTTCATATCCGGAAATGTCAGAATGTGTGTCACTGAGACCACACAGATTGGCTCCCAGCCTGACTGAGAACAAACAAATAACATATACACTTTAGTTGTGGGGGGGGGGCATTGTGCTTTTAGGATTAGATATAAATGCAAACTGGGAAACAGAAGAAAATGCTTTTTTTTTTCTCTCTATTAGATATGCAATATTGTAATATGCAAAGCTGTTCTAAGCATTTCTGCCGAATAAAACAACACGCATTATTTATTGTGTTTCATTGTTACTGCAGGGTAATTATTGAAATACAAAATACACAGAAGGTATTGCCTGATAGAGCCAAACTGTTAAGGTCTTTGTCTTTCAGCCTATTTTAAGAGGATTTGGAGAATCTGGGGATTAAGTTAGTTCCATCACACACTACACCAACTCAAAGACACTGCTTCATGAAAATGAAAATGCAATACTGTTTGTTCAAGATCTGTTGCCAAAAAAACTACATTAACAAGTAAACAATTGCTTTATGGCATATTTGCATGATAAATAAATGATAATAAATAGCCAAATGGTATTCCGTTAGGCTATTTATCAGTAAACATACTGTGACGTCTTTTATCAAACCCTCTTTTTTGGCAAACGTGTGGGCTGTGGCACATGTGTAATAAAGCCATGTGACAGTGTGGGCAACCGTTGCAGCCCTTTGACCAGAGGTATTGTTTACAGGCAGTGAAGTGCCGCTTCTCCAGTGTGGAATAGACAGAGGGCAACCCACATGCAAAGTGATTGAAATATACTGCTGTAAATAGCAAAAATCACAAGGGTAAGACTTTATTTATTTATTTATTTTATTATTATATTGAGATTATTATTATATACAGAACAATACATGTGCCTGCGTTTTTGAAATGTAACCTGCTCCTTCATGACACATTTCCAGGATAATTACAGAGCTTTAAACTATTAAACTAATAGTGAACTACATTACAGTGCCATGCGTTATTTAAAATAAATAAATAAATAAATAAAACTCTAGGCTTTTTATTCGATTTACTTGTAAAATATAGACTGTCAACTGTCATCACTATCAGCCAATAGCATCTCTCCAATCGTTTGAATATTGAATGTGACGTGCGTGCTGATTGGCCAGAAAGGGACGTCACATGTTCCAGAGACGTTACGCTGTCATGGTTACAATGAAAGACGCTTTGTGATCTCCGACGCGAGTGAATGGAGGCTCTCGCGTGTTGCCTTACGGACGACTGAATCACGGCAGGGAATATTGCTTTGAATGATTTAAAAAAAAAAAAAAATGGACGCGTAATGCGAAACATGTAAACGTTTTGGACGTGTAGCAGTGTGAAGGAAAGTACGTGGGAGCTTGTGTGCAACTTTTCACCGCTGGAAAAGGTAATTTAAAAAAAAAAAAAAAAAGTTCGCCTTTACACAGCCTCGTTGTAGTGATCGCTTCGGATTTAGCGTCAAGTGCCAGCGTCATGTCGGTGTAAAGATACACTTTCTCCACTGATCAACAAATAAAGAAGCCACAAGGCTGCGTCAGGTGTTTCCACTGTTGCCTGTGTGGTGAGTACAGTATTGGAACATTTAAAAACAGTGGTTGACCGAAACCAGAACAAATCTGGTTGCCATTTAGTGTTGCTGCTGAGTAGGGAGCCAGCTGGCACTCTGCTTTTTTTGTGTGTGTGCGTGCGTGCGTGTGTGTGTGTGTGCGCGCGCTTTGCAAGCTGTGCTGGGGCATAAAAGCTAAAAGCTGTCCGTGTTTTTATCTCTGACAGATAATTGCTAAAATAAGATTGATATTGGCTTTATTTATTCACCCTAGTAAGAGTTCAAAGCAGCTGGAGACACACGTTGCCTCTTATTGTCGTTTGATTTAATGTGCATTTGTTATTAAACGAATGGTCTCTTAACAATATGTGCTATTAATAAAATAACAACTTTAACATAATTATTATTCTGTGTTGTGTGGAGCTGAAACGATTAGTCCGTTAATCGATTAGTTGACCACCAGGAAATTACGGCTACAATTTTGATGATTTGATTGTTATTGATAGTTTTTGAGAAAACTAGCCTGCATTTACAGGTCACATTCCTCTCAAGAGTGAGTATTTCCGTATTTAAACTAAATATCTTTGGGTTTGGTTGTTTGGACATGATATCGGGAAACTGTGGTTGTATGGGAGTTTTTCACTATTTAAACTTTTAAGACCAACTCAATTAATTGACAAAAAACGTGGCAGATTAAGCAATATTTAATGTTGCTGCCCTTGTATAATGCTTCAAATAAGTATTTCACCACCACATATCTCTGTTAAAAGCTGACGAGCAACTGAATTATTGTGCAATCCTGTGTGATAATTCCTCTGTTTTGTTATGTTTTGTACAATTCCATGTATGGCAAACTGCAGGGAGAGGATAAAGGATCACAACAGCGGTGTAGACCAAAGACAGCTCTTTTTAACGGCTTTTAAATAATGCTTTTCTTCCTGTTTTTGCCCACTATGTAGGATGACAACAACACAATAGTGTTGGCAACCTGCAAGTGTTTCAGTTCCCACACTGGATCTCGCAACACCCTACAACAGAGATGAGGATACAGGGACAGCCTGAGGGCGCAAGGAGGCGTCTGGATTTAAGTGCAGTCGGCGAGCTGAGGGCTGTGGAGGTGATACGTGGTCGGGCAGGGTATGGCTTTACTATTTCGGGACAGAGGCCATGTCTGTTGAGTGGCATTCTGGAGGGAAGCCCTGCTGACCTGGTTGGACTCAGACAGGGGGATGAAATCATGGCCATCAATGGAGCTGACGTGTCCACTGCTTTGCACGAGACTGTGGTGCAGTTGATTGGCAGCTGCAAAGGACTTTTGCAGTTGGTGGTGCATGCTCCAAGCCGAATCATGGGGAACCCCATTCTCAACGATGCAAAATTTGGGATTGCCCAAAAAAATGGTATGTTCCAAAAGGCAGGTGTTTTCCGCACTATCTCATATGATTCAAGCAATTCCTCATTTAACTCAAGTCATGCTATTGGCACCAAACAGAGGCCGGTGTCAGAGCCTGATATGTCCCACTGGTCACAACAGTGGAACTCTTTAGCTGAGCAGCAAAAGGAGGAAACTTCCAGAGTGGGGGACACGGACTCTGTGTTTACAGACACAGAAGACGCTAATCCAGACTGGAGTATGTTAAACATGACCTTGGTGGTGGGTTACCTGAGCTCCACAGAGCTAATTTTAGATACTACAGGATCGGAGGAGGACTGTTTAAAAGCCATTCGGGAACGAATACGACTGCTGGGAACAGAGCAGAATACCCATACTCTTGTGATGATGAAAATCATGTTTGACTGCATCCGACTTTGTGACGAAACGGGAGCTGTATTGGCAGCCTTTCCTGCTGAGAACCTGGTCTTAGGGGCAGTGTGTGCTGAAGACCCACGTTTTTTATGCCTGGTCACTACAGCACATATAATTAATGGCTGTGTACCCGAGGATGGTCCTCTGCGGGCCTCCTGCCATGTTTTCTTCATTGACCCAGAGCTGGGAAACCATGAGGACCATGTAGGTATTGCTGGACGCTTTGGCTTTTGCTGCACTCCTGATCCAGATGCCTTGGGCTGCCTGGAATTCCCTCAGACACCTCAAGATGTTCTTCACTTTGTCACAATCCTGTACAGTGACTTGGGGGAGGTTGTGGAGAGGCTTCGGGTCAAACTGGACATGGAGGCTCAGCAGCAAGCCAAGGAGAATGGAAGCAAACAAGGCAGCGCCAGCAGCAATGGGGATAGTGGAATTAGCAATGCGTCACCCCCTGAGGAGAGAGCGGACAGGGATTTCCCTTCTGCAATCCGGGCCCACCTCCCCAGCTGTCCATGGGATTATCCTCTGGCTGAAGACCTCACCCCAATAAACCTCTCCAAAAATGGTCAAAAACTGAATCCAGAGAACAGTGCCAGCACACATTCCCTTTCAGAGTCACTACCTGGCCCTGATTCTCTTCATAGATTTTATGGAGGTCCCCCACCCAGGCTTGAGTTCCAGTTTAAGCCCCCACCACCTCCTCTGCCTTTGGGTAAAAAAGCAAACTTCTTTGTTGACCCTCTCAGGGGTAGCCAAAGGTGGTTCTCAAAGCCAAAGTGGCCCAAAGTCCTCAACGATGATCTTGAGCCTCAGGTGACCAACAACTGGTCCTCCAGCGTTAGCCTTGGCACCGGCACAAATAACCTGCCTCCGCCCATGAGCCAGATCCCCTCAGACAGGTACTGCTCAGCCGAGGTCATGATGCTCCCTCCCAGAGAGGAATGGACCAAAAGGTTTCTTGAACAGAGAGAGAAACAGCAGAAAGATGGTAGTACCAAAAATGTAAGTAAAACTCTTTATAAATATGCAGCATTTTCAAAAGATCACATTTATCCACATCGATGCTGTTTTTACTCTGCTATTGCGACATGTTGATCAGGTTTGTCAAGTCACACAGGTGATCTCTGTGGTCTAAATAAGACTCATTAAAACAAGGCAATGGCGACTTATTACCCCCTAGTAAACGGATGCATTTGTCTGCTGGTTGGGACCCAGTTCCACTAAACAATGATCTCGTCTGACAAGATAAACATCATTTTGTGCAGCAGAAATATGTTTTATCTGGTTCCTGTCCTGTAAATCATCTTGTGACCAGATGTAGGCATCCAAATTCTTGTCAAAATGAATTGCTTCAGTGACTTCAGTCAATGTAATTTTGACTGTTTTGCAACAAAAATGAGAATACAATAGTAGATGTGCTGCCATCTTTGCTGCATTTGAACATGTGAATAATTACAGGTACATTACTGTTTGGATTATAGGGGAAAACTTTTCCCCATGGCTATTTACCTGACATCAAAACTTGATTTGAGTGTAATTATTCTAGACATATTAAAGGAGTTTGAATACTGCTGAGTCTTGCATCTTGCTGATAATTTCCTCGCCATGCGTTAATGGGAAATCCTTACACACGATGAGACGAAATAGTTCCATTGTAAGCACTGCTCTACTAGGACATCTGTTTCTGTACTTCATTCATGTTTAACACAGCGACGCAGGAAGTATTAAATGGTCACACGGCGTTGAGTTTCCAGACACTGAGGGGGTGTTAGTAAGCCTGACTTTGGTGGCACCTAAAATGAAATACAATACCAGTTTTTCAACAGTCAATTGGTGCTGAGTGTGAATTGAAACTCGGAAAGCACCTGTTTTAAGTCAATGATGTCATTGTCCTAAGTGTGCCAAGAGAGGGAAACTGATTTTGTTTTCTGCCCACAAGATGGCCCTGTGTATCCATATAGTCCCGGAAACAAGGTTTCCTCAGGAAATCCTGACGTGTATGCATGCTGTATCTCTTCATTTATTTATTTCTCCCTGTCATGGGGATGAATGCAATTAGTTGGCATGGTTTTGTAAATACTGGTAGCTAAAAAAAAAATGTTTTTAAATAAAGAAATCGGGGCATTTTAGGATATGTCCAGTTCAAATACATAATCTATAGTTTTGGAACTATCATTTCCAGTATTTATTGTTTTATTTTTATTTTTTTCTCCCGACCTTTTCAAGCAAAGTATTCCGCTGTGTTTTATAAATCAGAAGCAGATTGTGTCCTGGTCCTCCAGCCTGCATTAGATCAGAAAGGAGACAATCTTACTCAGGAAACCAGGCAAATTACAGGGTAGAGGCCATGTCATGCAGCGGTAATTATCTGCAATTCTTAAACTCTCATTCAAACATTAGACAGAGCCTCTCCAATCATAAGAATAGGAGTGGCTGGTAAAACGGTTTCATCTTTTCTAAAGCAGTACGCAGGAAAGCATGGTGGTTGTGTCTGATTTTATGGTAGCTTTTGACCGTTGGACTGAAATGAGTTCTTCTGTCTCGGTACTTTTGAAACAGGGTTGTAGTAGTTCAGGTTAACTTTATGTGTTGTCAGAGAGGACTGTGTGTCATGACCCCATTACATCTGAATGCAGAGAAATATGTCAAATCTATTGGAAAATCTGAGATTTCCAGACGCTCTAATTTAACTGAGTAAACCTCAAAGCACATTTTTGTTTACGCTGCTCTCTTAGAGTAATTCTATCATCTTTGAGTATTCAAACTGTAGTCAAAAAAGTGCACGCAAACACTTTATACTTGAAATGTAAGTAGATGATAATGATACAGGACACTAGTATGTGAAGTACAGTACATTAGCATAGTATTTTATAATGATTCCACTCTTTGAAATGAACAACAATTTATTTCAACTTTTTTTTTTTTTTTTTTCTTCTTTTTTTTACCTTCTAACTTTTAGCAAGATGCATTTTAGAGGAGTTTCAAGGCCAGTAATGCCGAAAACATTTTATGTAATTACATTTATTTGAATTGAATTACAGTGAATTGGACCCAGTATTGTTGGCTTAGAGTCTATTAATTCACATAAGGGTATGCAAAATCAAAACCAGAATGAAAAACAAATAATACAAGGATAAGGTTTTTGTTTATGCTGTCTTTAGTATTGGCCTTTGATGTGTCTCTCCTTTTATTCTTATAGGTCTCCAGGTTTTGGGGTATGGGTGTTGCCCGTGCATCTAAACGCCGCTCTTCCAAACGTCTCAGCCTGGCTCGATCACTGGATGACCTTGAGGTAGGCACCAAGTTTTTTAAAATTATTATTGTTGTTGCAAAGACAACCGGATCGCTTTGCGTTTTCCTCCGATTCTGCTACTAGTGACACATTTTAGCGACTTGTAAAGGCCATCAGGGAAAAAAAGAAAGGAATATATTCAAATGTATTATACGCCATATAACGCGACATACAAATCGCACACGTTTCTATTGTAGAGTACACCAAAAAGAAGAAAAAAAAGGCTGACTTTTCCCACAGGATTTGCTCATCTTTCATTTCAAAAAGTGGACAAAACACTGGCAAAGTAAACAACAGTGCAAATGTCTGGTAATATGTAACATTTAATGAGTTCTTCCTCATCTTGGGTTGGTTGGGATGCTTTTTACAACTTCACTCACTTCCTCCATGTCTGCCCAAATCACGTTACCTTGCGAGGCAGCTGGATTTTGTGAGATCAAGCAACATCAGGCGGTGGAATTGATATTGCCAGATCTCTACCGTCATATCGGCCAAACCCCGATTGATGTACTTCCTTTGTGTCGTAAATGGAAACTTCATTTTTCCCGGGAGATTGTACCTGGTAGCCCACAGAATTGATTAGTGAAAGGGAGGCTTATAGGGAACCAATCCTAAACTCCGATGTTGTCATTATTCTACAGCCACTACATTGTGCAATCAACATTGACTTCATAATGACAAGTTAAAGATTTAAAAAAAAAAATCTTGTGTATTGCCACTTTACCAAAAGTTGTTTCAAACTGGAAAAATCATCACGGTTTTCCACCAATGTGGACATTCAGTTGAGCCACCCCCCTTTCTCATGCTGCACCCCTTTCAGCTCTTTTTTTAACCTTTCATTTCCGTTGCCTTGAACTCTCCGTTTTGCTGCTATACTTGTGGCATGAGGTGGCTCACAAAGTGATCTTTGTGTGGGCCAAAGGCGTGGTCCTGTTTGTTTGGCCTCACTAATGAGCACTGCTGCACGGCTGAATATCGTGCTCACATTTTCTCATAATAATGTTGCTGAGGGAACTCTGTTCTTCCGACGGTCTCCCCCGTGCATGCGTTACTCATGCGCGCTGATTCATATTCACAAATACACACGCACACTGGTCCGACATCTCATAATTGCTCCGAAAACACAGAAACGGACACAAAAACAAACCAGAGAGTGGCATACTGTATTGTATATCCACGCATTAGTCACAGTCACACACAGACCCGCCCGCAGACCACACTTTGTACTCGGAGAGGCACACCACAGATCTCCTCGGAATTGTCGCTCGCTGAACAGTATACTGTTGTTGAAAAGCTCCAGGTTCTGAGCAGGCCTGCCCCAGATGTACAGCCACGGGATTAAAGATGGCTGTAAAAGGTTATTACTGCTGCAGAACACCACTTTTCCGTTTTCTTTCATTGCTGATTTATGTTTCTTGAACATACTTACTGTATGTTCAAGTTGCAAGAAACTTGTGTGGGTTACTTTGTTCGCAGAATTGACAAACGTTTAAACAAGTTGTAAATCAGGACACGTATTTTTGTTTCGTTTCTGTGCTCCAAGTCCAATGTGCGGAGATCCCCTCACCATGTTTTTGTGTTGTTTTTGGTGATGTGTTTTTCTATATTTAGTTGCTATGGTTATGGCTTTCCAGCAGTTGCAAATAAGCATCTATCAAGAGTATTATTACTTCTGAGTTCACAATCGTCCCTAACTGTCTATCTGCTTTTCCAGGCATTGTTTTTATGTTTTAAAATGTAAAGAACTGAGATGTGTCAGGCTGCAGTAATCAGCTTCCTATTTCACACTTATTATTTTCACTGAGCAAACTTAACGTTGGCCGGACAGAAGGCCGGATGCTTTCACACTTGTAGTATTGTGTTTGAGTTCTCTTGAGTTTGCTTTGTTACATAATGTTTTGTGCACATGTAATACCTGGACTTCACACAGAAGCTGCTATCACACCAACAGGGAGAGACAGGCTCATGCTGGTCCAACATGCTTCTCTAAGTGTCAGTAACGTGAAAGAAAACACTGGTCTCTTATGTGCGAGCGGCATGGGTAACATGACTTCTGTACATGTGCTCTGACATGTTGGCTGTTGAAGAAATGGCTAAAAGACGGACTTAAACAGCTGAAGTAAGCCGAGTTTGGTTTTGGCATTTATGCATAATGGAAAATAGAATGTGGTTGTCTGCATAGCTACGAATTGGATTGTGACAGTGCTGGGATTATTATTGTTATGAGGGTGAATTTAGGTAGTTTAGGGATGCATTGTGTAGAACTGGCTTAAAAAGGGGATTTAGCTGATTTGCATCATTGTCCAGTGGTTTTGGAAATCTGCATTTAGCAAACTGGATTAATGCTTCTTGGTGCAGGTATGTTTTGGTTGCATGAAACCCCTTTTTGATTCAAAAAAAAAAAAAAACTGAATAATGATTTATTGTCTGTTGCAAGAGAAACACCAGTTTTTAAAACCCTAGTAGGAATCCATTTCCATTCAAAGAGCTGAACATATTTACTGCTGTGCAAACAGAGCCGCATCAACTGCAGTTGTCGAAAGAGTGAAGAGAGGTTCAATTTCCCCAAAAGATTTGATAAGGATCCCTTAAATTTGCTTCTTAAAGAATTATAACCTATGTCCCGATCGGGATATGTTACTGTTGAAAAATAAACTTGCTTTCTAATACTCACATTTTCGATCCTAAACTGAAAATCGATCAAAAATGAGCTTTGATTTTGATCATCCGAATCAAAAGCAGGATCTGCAATTCTCCCAGTGTTTCTTTTTTCTCTCCACCCCCGCTTACTTCCGCGTGTCCGATGAAAAGCCTACCGGGAGCCTGCAGTTCAAAGACAACACGGTGTAGCTTACCGATAGCCCGCAGCTCTGATTTCCGAGACATCGGGACTACTGCCGGAGTCGGATGACTTCCCTGAAGTCGCTGTGTGGCAACATTTTGCCTTTCATGTGATTTATTTAAACAAATAACATGTTTAAATCAAAAATCGAATTGATTTGTGACTTTTTGTTTTAATTGAAAGCCGAATCGTGGATTTGGAGAATCATGACACCCCGAGTGACTATGGAATGGCAACATTGTTTTCTAAATTGCCCCTCACATATTTTTGGCATTTCTGGGTTGTGTCTTAACTGTCGTGCAATGTTTAAGGTACGGCACTGACCTTGAATGGTTATGGTTCGGTTCAGTCTTAGAGTTATCGCAAAGTTTCGCAAATCGAGGGCAACCATGTAGACACGATGTGTCAGTGGAGCGATGTCGTCAGACAAACCCACTGATGTACCTCTGATTTGCTAACATACGGAGCAAGATTACTCTACTTCCTAGGACAAAACATCCAAAAAAATCAGAAAATCAGTTCTCATGGTGCATCCAGCTCATGGGTATTCAGACTGCTTCTAATCGAGAACAGTAATTTACCCTGTGCAGTTTTGAGTCGTGGTACTAGGCCTATACGTCCCAGGTAATAAAACCATAGGGAAATGTTTTATGGTTGTCAAAGGCAATTGGATCCTCACCTAGCACTTGCCCCTGGGCTCTTGTTTCAAGGGCTGAACTTCACCCTGAGTTCATGATCAGAGCTCTGATGGTGCACTTCTAAAAGCCTCGACCAAAGCCCATCCAATGGCATTACCAAGTGTGTCCTTATAAATGTACAAAGGTTGCTTTGTTTTTCTTTAGCAACAGTTTTGGAGAACATCTTTATGAAGAGCCTGTACATCAGACAGGAGAGACGGACTAGAAAGTGAAGCCTGATATTGAAGTTATTTTCTTTTTTTTGTTGAAGGCTGTGCTCTACTACAGAGAGAATACAGATAATAAACAATCTACCTATCGAGCCTACGAACTACACGAAGCCTGCTGACCTTATAATGAGTTCTTACTTCTACATATTCAGTGATAATGGTGCGGGTAGGAACTGGAAGGGTTGAAGTTTTTGGTTTCTGGGGCACTCTCGAACTTGTATATTGTTTTGAAGGATGTTCTAAGGGACTGTTCTCATGGCGAGTTTAGTAAAAAAAAAAAATATGTGATAAGCTCTCAGTGCATGCATCTGGACTCACAAGGACACCGTGAGACTATTTTGGAGTTCACCATCAGTGTACTCAGGGCAGACCCCCGTGGCTAACCTCTGTATGTGGACGAGCCCAGAACCATTTGGACGCTTGTGGCCGTGTTGCTGTTTCCATGGTCGGTGACGGGGGCTAGCGCTGGAATGAGCAAATGCTTGTTATTTTTCTTCACATTACAAGGACTCAGACGCGTAGCTTTGGCAACCAAGTCAGAACAGCATATGTAATCTTGTGCTTTTTGATGCGTTTCAATTTGTCTCTTTCGCGATCAATAGAGGGGGAAGCAGGATGTACAATTCTGAGTTTGTGCTGATTCGTCTTCCCTGCGTCTTGTTCCCTGCGATTCGTGTTTTGATGCATGCTGAGCTGTTGTCAAATCCCCTTATGTTTGGGCACGTAGAAGAATGTGCTGCTTTGTACCTCCATGTCTAATTTCCACGCACAGCTTGTCAGAGCCCTACTGCAAATGCCCCGACATCCCCCCGCACCACTCCATCACTATGAGCCTGTTTCCTACTAATTGTAGAAACAGATGCTTTGCGCTCGCGACACTGCAGATGACAGTCTGTTCAACTTTGCAGAGGTGACACGATTAGCACGCTGTTGTGCCAGTGTTCCCACTGACTCTGTCTTCTGAGGTGTTCCTCGTGTGAAAACATCTGTTAATGTGAGTTAGTTGAAGCATGTTGTTTTATTCAGGCATACTATAGGTGCCTGCTGGGAAAGTAGGGATGTTTATCCTCTCCTTTTAGGTGTGGAGACATTATCTCTTGTTTGCACGCCTGCGGGTGATAGATCTATCTTGTGGGCGTAGCAGAAACCAAGAGAAGGCATGAAGACAGAGAAAGGGAAAGAGGAGGAATTTACAGCAAAGAGAGAGAGAGAGGGAGGGAGAGAGAAAGAGAGAGAGGAACCGGCAGCAGAGGAAGAGAGAGGGAGCTTTTGAACTCCCAGTAGCTGTCAGGATTTTTCGGCTCTCCTGCACACTCTCTCCTCCCCCGTTGAGCTCTGTCTCTACACTGCAAACATCGACTCGCACACGCACCGCGGAGCTCCAGCGGATGGATTGGTTTACACACACCAGGCGTGTGGAGCAGCGCTGAGGACAAGCCAAACACACGCACACAGAGCCATACATGGAGCAAACTTTGACTCTCAACTCTGTAAGTCTTGTCATAATATCCCGGACTTTTCATTATTTTGTCTGTCTTCACTTCTCTCCTGTTTGGCGGTGCCATCCTCCTCTTCCCTGCCACCGTTACTTCTCCGTCTTTGGGCTCTTTGTAGCTCCTGTTGTAGCCTTTTGAGCGGCATACAGTGGTTAGCTTGTGTGGTCTGTCAGAGGAATGTTTTGACCAGTGCCAGCTGAACTCTCATGTGCTGTATGACACACACTGCGCTGCTCTATACAGCAGAATGTGGTCTAGCATCTATATCAGGATGCACGCTGACTTTAAATTAGACGTTATACTAAAAGGGTTTTGTAAAGTGACCCAAGATTATTCTTGTAAACTGCACATCAAGGGTCGCTTATGGGCCTTTTGAATGAAGTGCGCTCTGTTGCGCATCGCCCTGAGAAGTGACCCTTTTTGCTATCACTTAGTGGCATTGGGAGAAGTTAGATTCAGTGTGAGGGACACGGAGATCAGAGGTTGTTGTTGTCAGATTGAATTAAATGCAGTGAACATTCTCTCGCTTAGCCGCAGTTTAGTTGGAAGTTGAAATGGTTGCCTGTGGTTTTGCCTTGCCCCTATTGCCTTTGTGCGGGCATGTCCCCGCTCTGATTCACCAGCCCTAATATTCACTTATCTCCAACTGCATGATCTATGTTGCTCATGCAATATGTTTTAAAGAAACAGCCATATCCAAGCAACCAACCTATATTCCCGTACTGGTTGAATCATCATTGTTATTAATATTATAAAAGCTGCTAAAAAAAAAATGTTCTTCTTTTATATAAATTATTCCCTCTATTTTTGATGTGGGTGAGTTGGAATATTGTGTTCCTGGGGATTAGTGGTAGAGGCAGGAGAACACGACGCGCTTTTATCTGGCTGACATCACATGGCCAGCACTGGAGTGTGGGTGGACAGTTGCGCTCCCGAAATGTGTCCTCAGGCTAGCATTATAGGATGCAAAGACTAAACAGCGTGACATTTTTTAAATGTCTCTCCTACGATTCCCTCTCTTCCTCTCTTCTCCCGCAAAAGGTTTTTTTTTTTTTTTGTAAATTACACAGACTTCTCTCTCCAAACCCACCGACTGGAAAAACTGTATATTAACACAACAGAACTTGAGTAGAAGTTATTTAACTGTCCAGCTGCTCGGAGTATGAATATGCAACAGCCAATAACCAGATGACCAGATGCGGCTGTGGTTGCTGAGTTTGCTGTTTGACCAAACTGTGACCACGGAAAATACCCGCTGCCTCGCCATCTCTGGACGGAGACGCACTGCAGCTCCACTCTTGGCTGTTGCCACACCAACGCTATGACATCATCTATCGACATTCAGGATTATGGTGTGTTTTTTTTTTTTTTGTTTTTTTTAGTTAGCCACACATCTTGTCATCATCCCATGTTGATTGGCTATAGGAAAGAATGTCTGAGCCAAGACGTCTATGGATGTGATACACAACTTCTGGAGGTGATTCATTCCCCACACACTGTTTAGCTTCCTCAATCGTACTATTATTACATTTCTCTGCTTCACTGAAAGGGAATCTACTGCCAAGGGTGTGGAGGTTACTCAACAAGGAACGGCTTTAAAAGTGCCAAAGTCTTGTATCACCTCCCTGGTAACAGTTTAGACATGTCTGGGATACAACTCTTTCCCTCGCACCTGTAGGTCAGGCCGCGCCAGGGCGCATTTGCTTCATGTCTTTGAGACATTGAGCAAGACGGCTTGTCTTGTTTGAACTGGAGAAGATTGCAGAGTGGCTCAGAAAGTGAATGTAGTTGCTATCTTTTTGACCTTGTGTTGGCGCAAGTTGCTGCAGAACCAGGCCAAAGCCTTGTCTACTTCGCACTGTGGAAGTCATAAACATGAACTGTCGGGGCGGCCAAGTTACTCTTCCTGTGATTTTGTGAAGGATTGGTTTGGCGCTCTACTCCTTTGGCAGACTGAACAGCTACTTTCGCCTCGTGAACTATTTCTATAACCTCTTCATCCTGTGGTCAACATCAAGAAATATGATACCCATGTTTACATAGTTTGGTTATTGCATGACCTCATATGTTGAGTGAAATGCAACATATTGTTCATGTTTTGACCTTCGTCACGTATCATGGTATTTCTAAAGGCAGTAGATAAAAAGGTTGCCCTAAAATGCAAAGTTATGAGTGTTAAATTCTCCGATTACAATTTTATTTTTATTTTTTTTGCCACTGAGCATTACCATGAACTTGTCGCCATGCCAAATACCCATCGAGACAAAATGCCATCCTATAGCCCTTAGCCTAGAGGGGTGAATTAAAGCTAAACTTGCCTTCCCTTCTTTCCCAGTCTCACTCAAGAAGCTCAGGTTCCCTGCATGACCAAAAGGATTAACAGTGGGGTGTAAGGTCAGTAGGATTTACACAGGAAGTAAACAATTATGGCAGTTCCTTGTCATTGGCATCATATAGCCTTCCAGGTGGCAGATATTCATTCATCTCATGGCCTTATCATCACACAACAAATGTAGCAAGGCAACCAGACTTTTAAAAACACTGCACACTGAGCTTTCATGTAAGATCTTTGGCGTAAAAACCTCACCGGGCTAATTACAAGTGTTGGGTTTCAGGTTGGAAAGTCCATTTCTGGTGATTTTTATGGAAGAGAAAGAGAGCAGTAATAGGGTGTGGTGGTATCTTATGTGGTTTACCCACCTCGAGCCCTCCAGGCTCATGTGAGCGCAGCCCTTTCTCTGTGATAATAAATTGAGATGGGAGGGTTTGTGGTTACTGGTTCTAGTTTCCCTCTCTGAAGTTATTCTATTTTTGTTTAGCCGTGCCTTGTAAATCAAACGGATTTTTATTTGTTACTCATTTTATATACAGTATTTCCTCCAACCTAGCATTCCCTTGTGTTACTTCGACACAACAAAGGGAGTTAACGTCATGTTTCCGTGCACGCTTTTAGGCTTCAGGGTGAAGCTACAGGTAGGGTAGTGAGTGCCGTGCGTGAGCCGTGCAGGTTCAGGCAGAGTTGACACAATCAGAATTTTACATTTTTCGTCATGCGTTGGGAAAGGCTCATTCTGATATTGGTTAAAGCGCCACGTTCCTGACCCTGCGAGAAGTAGAGCAGCCAAGGGGAAAAAGGTAAACATCTCCATCCAGAGGAATGTCAGTACTCCCTGTCCACTTTTTTTTTAATTTATCAGCAACAAGTGGCGAACACTCATGCAAACCGGCAGCACTACACAAATCATATTAATGCCACTTTAATCTAGACTGGAGCAGAGCCGTACCCATCTGCTGTGGCTAACCGGTTAGAGTTGGGGAACAGGCAGTAGATTACTGCCGATAAAGGGGATTAAGAGATAAAACGCATTGTGCCGATGGCCTCCGTTGGCATGCAAATCACTTGTGTCTTTAAAGACATTGAGGACAACCCATTTGTTTTCCAAGCAGACACTTAAAAGACACATCGGCAAAAGTCGACAATCCCGTGGCTCAGTTGAGAAGTCGAGGTCAAGACATGAATCCATCAGGCGTCTTTGTAGTGTTTGATTGAACATCTTTGTTTATTTGTTTAATAGACCCCCCCTATTATTAGATTAGTGTTTGGATTAAACTCTTCAGAGATCAACGTGATTGAATCACAAAATGTTGCAAATCCGTTCGCATGGATAACATGACAAGATTTAACACCTGCATTTGTACACTGTGGAAAAAGACTTACGGTTTTTAATGTAAATCTAAGCCTTGAATTCTTCATTTTTTTAAAATATTTATAAACAGTTGAAAACTCAATTTGGATTTTGCCATAAAACAAATCCTTTTTTTTTCTGTTTTTGTTTTTGCAATAACACCATTACACTTCCCAAATGCCCAAATCACAATCCTTCTACTGTCACTTTTTTTTTTTTTTTTCAGTAAAAGTCAAAAATCTAATTAAGATATTTCCCGGGACACATGAAACTAAATTAGATCATAATTTAAGTTGATTTACACCGCTGGCATCATGTCTCAGGCTCTCATGACAAAAATAGGATTTCTCAACGGAGCATGAACGTAAATCGCATATTAGGACGAAAATATGTTGTTTTGTTGTCTGAAGCGACTAGATATAGTTTCACAGCCCTTCATCTATGGACATAATGCACATAGGAAATCAAAGGAGACGCTAATTGTGCTCTTGTTGTTTACCATTCCTGGCCCCCCAGCCTCACATAAGCATGCTGACCTCGTCTGATCCTTACTAATGTAATAGAGTGTCTGGCAGATTTGCTGTGACAAACAAGATCTCCCTCAGTAAAGACACTGGGTTATCCCAAACCTCCTTCAAAATCAAACACCCGGTTGTGTGTCTTCACTGAGATATTGTCAGAGGAGTTTAATAATTCTCCAAATCGGTCTCTCTCTCCCCCCACACTCCTCGCTTGGTTGGGAAAGAAATGCCTCTTCCATCTTATCAGTCACCGCACCCTCGCCCCTTTCTCCCTCGAAAGGAAGTTGCCTCCATGCAAGGCTCTTTCTCGATGTTATTGTCAGGGAATAGTTTGTCGTCTGCCACAGATAGCAGGCCGAGATTATTTTCCGTCTCCGCAAAAGATTGCCTGGTGGAGAACTTGACATGCAATTAGTTAGGTCTTATGACAAGCAGCGCTCGTTGTCACTGAAAAGCCTGTCTAGAAAGGTTTCGCAAATTGATTAAATCAAGTGGAGGCTCAGGGCTCACGTGAAACCCATTTACTTTGTGGCAGCAGACTCTTCAGTTCGCAACACTGGAGCAAAAACAAAAAAGAAATGCTTTTGCCTGGAGGCATTTTGGTTTGAAGAGTTCCAACATGCTCTGCTTGTGTTAGGTGCTTACAGATGTACTCACCTGGCTGCAGTAAACACTCTGCCTCAGGGAGGTCAAAGGGCAAAAAGTAGACCCAAAGGGCTGAAGTAGGCTGTTTTGTGTCCAGTGATTTTGTCACTACAATTATGGATGATTCATCTTAGCACCACGAATAGCTTCTAATTACGGCATTACTGATTTTATCAGCACGTGAAAGCATACACTTTCGGCCTTTCTGCGTTGCAATTCTAGCGTAAAGTGTGCATTATGTAATCATCCGAATTGTACAGTGGTTTAAATGAATGTACCATTTTGTACTAACAGGAAATAACACATGTGCGCATGTGAGAAAACAAGATGTCCCTCCGTAGATTTAATACTTTATTTCATTTTTAAATGTATTTTTCTCTAGATGTTCCTGGAGCTGTGTCAACGCTGTTTGCAAATAGTTACATTTATTCCAGCTGTGAGTAGCTCGTCTGCATTAGTGTCCATCAAAAGCACAATCAAGAAATGAACTAAAATAACTTTTTCCACTTTTTCTGCTTAAATAAATGCAGTATGTACTCAAAATCCAGTTTGACGTAGTATACACACACACACACACACACACACACAGCTTGTTTCTCTTTCTTTTGGCCTCAGTGTGCATCAGATGAAGTGCTCATCGGATCATCTAAGGCCACGTCTTTAGTCTTTAACCTAATCAAGACTGACTGACTGGCAGATTTGGGAAGATTGTGATCCCATGATTTTCCGACTTTTCAACATCTACAATTTGAGAATCTTAAAGCAGTAATAGGCCGAGGTGGGAAAGTATTCAGAATTTGAACATCATTCTCAACCTTCACTCTTTTATTCAATCTTTACTCTTCGGCCACTTTTTGTGTGTACAACCGGTTGGCTGTCCAGAAGTGCGCGTTGCTATTTATCCGCATTTGCACAATTCAGTACCACATTATTACAACCCATAAGTGTCAGTATGCTTCAAACTGAGGGCTGTGTTTACATATACGAACACACAGCCCCCCCGAGGGGGTTAAGATATCTGTTATTGCTAGGGTTGGGTGATGTTAAAAAATGTTCCAACCAGCCACCATCAGCCCAACGTCCGGCGATTGCCAGGACTCAGCCAATCGCCGTTAAACGCCCAACCCCCCTCCGAACCATCAACACAGCCATGCACATCTGATAAACATCCAATATACAAAGTGCTGGACCATGTAAAAGAAAATCCAATTAAACCAGATAAATGTACCATGAAAACAGCTCTCTTAATAAACACCGTATGCCTTTCATTATTTAAGGCAAAACGAAGTCCAAAGAACCATGTGCCGCGGGGAAAAGAATGCGCCACCAATGCTTAAAGAATAATAGTTGGTCTAAAAACAGTCGGCATGCTGATTGAAGAGATTTGCCAGAAACGCGGAGGCACAGTGCTGCAGCAGAGACGAGGAGTGATGCCAGAATAGAAAACCTTTTTTTTTTTTCTTTTTTCCGGTACATAAGCTAAATTGCTCGGCGAAAAACACCAATTGACATGATTAACGTTGGTGGGGTGAGAATGTTGCTCTGTGACTGCGGATAATGACGCTCAGAGTTCGACTCGTGGGCTACCGAACTTTTATTTTGATTGAACAAAATGAATCTGGTTTCCATTTCAACTCGCTGGGTATTTCTTCTTCTCTTTCAAGTAAAGAGAGAGTGCCCTAACTGGAAACAAAAGGGGGAGGAAGGCCAGTGTGGTTTTTGACATGGCCAGTGTGTGTGTTTTGTGAGGGAAATAAAAAGAGCGAGGGGGGGGGGTTAATTCATCTGATTCCTTCATGCCACTGTGGCAGAGGCTGTATGTATTGTCAGCCACGTTGCCATGGCAACAGCTGCGGCGTAAGGAAATCTTTCTTTCCTCCCTCCCACCCCCCTCCTCCTCCTCTCCGTCTCTCTTTCTGTCCAGCACCTTGTCAAATTTCTTCCTCTCTCTTCTCTCTCCCTCCCTCCCTCCCTCCCTCTCTTCCCCTCTCCGACTTGTACGGACATGGTTTGCAGAGTTTTGGGTGGGGAATGTTCAGGTATGCGTTCGCACACACATAATCTGTCTGTGTGCTGCTGGTGTAGCAGACTAGGGAACAATGAGTCTCAAAAAGAGACTTTCCTTCAAGAGGACCTGGAACTTCAACACTGTAAGTAAACTGTGGTTTGCCAAGCGAGCCTCCTCTTCCTCCTCTGTATGAAGCGGGGAGACTCCTTTTGTTCAGTCAGCTGCTTTTCTCATTAATCTCCCTCTTTGTCGCTCGCCTCGCTCCCACTCAGAACAGCTGTTTGAAGCGGCGGGGACTCGTGGTTGTTTGTTTGCAGGGTGCTAGAATCAGCATTGGCTTGTGCAAAAGTTTAGTTTCTTCATATCTGACTGTGGTGGAGTGTGAACAGGGTACATCTCAAACCAGTTTTTGTGAGGAAGGAACATGCCTAAGCAAGCCCAAAAGACAAAAGAAAACACTTTTATAAGATCAGTATTACACTCTGTGAGAGGTGTTAATGTGTGTGTGTGTGTGGCTTGTCCTTCAACTGATTTTAACTCCGTTGAAAGTGTGTTTTCGTTGCGGTGGCTCACTTCAGATCACACATAAATATGTCTTGACGGGATCCTCTGCGTTCCTTCAGCATGTGGTGTGCCGGGATGCCAGCCTGTACGGCGTGGGGGCTGTACCACAGGAAAGCTAGGAGAGCGTTTCCCAACTGGAGAGCCTAATCCTGCTCCGTTTTGGAGCCAGGGTACTCGCTGTGACTTGAATTGGGATTTTGACCATTTGGTTGATAACAAGCGAACGTGGACAGCTTTCAGAAGGATTTCATCTTGGAAATTGGATCTCTGCAATTGGGCCTTAAGAGAAAAGGATCAAAGAGGGTCTGTAGTACCGCAGAGCCACCCACGGTGGATCACCTCGGCACCAGAGGTGTCACCAGAGGAAGGGGGTGTGTGGACAAGAGGTGATGGTGTGTCTGGGTCATCACTACGGCCTCACTGTAGGGGACTTGTGGACAAGGAAGTAATGTAGTAACGAGTGGTGTGTGTGTGGTCTAACCACTGCAGCCTCATACATACAAACATACACACACCACCCCCTGTATATTTGCAAGCCCTACCAGGTCAACCTTTTTTAAAAGTGTGATGCGTGATTAGTATGCAATTGTATTTGAAATTTCTTCATTAGTACAAATAATTGGCCAACAACAGTTTTGATAATGCATTTATTATTGAGGTCATCATGCAAAGTTTCTCAAATGTGAGGATTTGCTACTTTTCTCGCTTTTCTCTCATTTTAACCAAGATGTCTTTATGTTTTGGACTATTGGGTTGGACAAAACGAGCCGTTTGAATTTGGACGTGCATGTTTCCACAGTTTTCTGTCATTCTAGTGCGCAAACAATTAATCCTATATTTGAAAAGCATCATGAACAAATGAATCAACAATGAAAATAATCCTTAGTTGCCCCATTTGAGAATGCCAGCACAATTTTAACTAAACCTTCTAAATTATGTATGCAATTGGTCACACTAATTTCAGGATTTTGCAACATTTCCATACATACTTAAGTCTGCTTACGCAACTTATGACACATTTGTCATCGACATAATTCTCCTCTGACATGAGCATGCTTTAAAGATGAGATATAGCATCAACTGTGTGTGTCAAGAGGGTCTTCATTATGATTTATCGTACCTCTCCCACTCGTTTTTTTAGAACTGTGAATAAAAGGAAATTCCACTTACAAGAACCTTGTAAAATCTCTCCATTTAGGCTATAGATTTGTACTGTTGACTCCCAAAGAATGGATAAAAATGAATACACCAATTCACAATTCCAAAGTTTCAGCCTGGACCCTTTGTTTAAAACCAAAGTTTACGTCACATTGTGTGATGTCTGTCTGGTTCTTTAAATTGACCACACTCTATATATATTTAAGGTTTGAGGTTTAGCTGTTTTTAGACCCAAAGGGACAGACAGATGGAGTGGGTGTTTTCTCTTTTCTCGCCTGTTTCGGCTTCATGTTGGTCCTCTTCCTACCCGCCCATGATTACTGTACACATGCTAGCCACCACAGAAGAGGTGGCTTTTGGGTGTTGACTATATGGGCTTGGACTCAGCAGCAGCCGAGTTGTAAAGAGGCTGTGACAGACAATTAGTGGTTTAGAGGTCTTTGTCTGATAGAGCTTTTACATGTGGTCACTCCCAAAATGGAACCAAGCGTCACGTCGGTGCACATGACCGCGGCAACATCCCCTGGCTTCAGACTACAGCAACAAAAAACTATGAAGAATGGGCTGGCCCACAATAGGTCTGCGCTTATTCTATGGCTGATTGATGAAGCTGAAAACTACTCTTTCAATTCACAGCCAATTTAGAAATTATGCTTTGAATAAAATCAGACAAATTACTTTTAATATAAAAAAGATTTTGACCAATAAATTGTCCCAGAAATAGTTGTGATAAATGATATTCTTTGTCATTTTAAGTTCCTTTAATGCCACTGATATAATGATAATAAAAGTACACCGTTTCAAAGAGGAGTTAACTTTTAATTCTTTAGAATATTTAGACATTGGAATTAGAATGTGAATTCTTTTTTTATTTTATTTTTTTATATATATATATAAATAAATAAATAAAACAATAAAACCACACAACCAAGAAAATTAATTAAATGGACTCTATTGTTGGCTGAAAATGTTGGTGACATTCTTATGTAAAGAGCACACGTGTAAATACAACGGGCAATAAGGAGGTCAGCAAAAATGATCGTTGTCATGTCCATACATCATACAATAAGTCGATTACATAACAATCGAGGACACGCTCCCATATATAGTACATTAAGTCAATTACGTAAAAAACAATCCATATATATCGCACGATAAGTCGATAAAGTAATTATTGTGACAGGCCTACTCATCAGAGTGCATAAGTTTGTGAGTGTGTATGTGTGTATAAGTGGGTGTTCAGGTGTGTGTGTATGTATGTATGTATACATAT
This sequence comes from Bovichtus diacanthus, assembly GCA_943590825.1. Classification (NCBI taxonomy): domain Eukaryota; kingdom Metazoa; phylum Chordata; class Actinopteri; order Perciformes; family Bovichtidae; genus Bovichtus; species Bovichtus diacanthus. Next base: position 238,622 of record CALSBV010010748.1, read on the forward strand.
ATTTATATATTTTTTTATTGTTGGGACTGTGAGAAACGGCATTTCGATCTCCCTGTCTGTATCACACACAGAGAATTTGACAAATAAAGTTGACTTTGACTTTTGACTTTTTGTTGATTTCATTGTTCTGTAATATTGCAGCTTTATAGTCCAGTATTATGCAATTCCACTAAAGTACACACTGTATTTACTGCTCACACCAAGGGAACCAGCCTGGCAATAAGAGCCTTGTTTAGACGTATTATCCGCCTTGGATATTCACACTTTGAAGTGGCAGCTCAGAAAACACTCTTCTGGAAATAGTCTCCCCTTTTCAGATGAATCCTCCAACGCACCAATTTTCCGAGTGTTCTTGGACCAAACCCGAAGATGCGCCTCTCATATCCTCCCCTGCAATTAAATATATTTGCGACAGCAGCTCCACAGTTTGGGCTTTAAATCTTGTCTTTATTAGCCCCACCAAAATGATGCTAACAGATCTCCGAAGAAGCCCAACGCTGAGGCAGTGACTTCAAATTGAAGTATTGCCATGTCAGTATCTGTTGATCCATCATAAGATCATACACGGTTGGTGTTTTATTCAGCATTAATCCTTGGCTATCATTACACCCAAGTATGGAAAGTTGCCACCATGAAATTTCCATGCCCACCAGGGAGGCTTATGCTGTTTGCCTTTTATTCAAGGGCATCTACACATGCATACAGCCGCCATTCCTGGAATTAGCAAGTGAAAAGAGGTGCATTATGGCCAGTGATGGCCTTTAAAGTAGCTCTGCCTTGATGGGCTCTGATCTTTGTGACTGCAGTTAGCAGGAATGCACACATTCAGTGGGGGCTGTGTGTGTGTGTGTGAGATAAAATGAAGGGAGGGTCCTGGTGTGGAGGTGTGAACAGCTGTGTGTGTGGTAAAGGCCTGGGGTCCACCCTCTTACAAATTAATGGTCTTGAGTAAGGACCCAAGATCCAACCCTTTCCCAGTAGCGCGCAGACACACACACACTCTCACTTCTGAACCACAAAGACACACACCTCAGAGCGACTGGTGGGATGCCTGAAGAGACGCCGCTATCTTCAGTCTCTGGTCGCAGCTCAGGAGGTCATGAGGGCAGCCTCTCACTCATGTCTCTCTTTGTTCTCTTTCAGTCTGCTGCTTCCTCAGATGGTGGTGAGTACAATTCTTTGTTGCTACTTTTAAACACTCGTCTGTAGGAACCTAAACACGATCATTGTTGTGAAATGTCGAATAATGATGGCAGCTGTGTAAGTGAAACTCTTTAAAAAAGAAAAGGAAATCATTAAATCACAAGAGTAACACGATTTTAAGCCGTTTTCTTAATAATCTTTTATTTTTTTTATATACTAAAAAAGCGTTCCGATCTTGTCCGTCTTGCAGTGCTTTGACCTGGGCAGTGTCTGCTTTTTCTATTTCTTATTTTCCTGCGTTTCCCTCAACGCGAAGCTTTGTAGTTGCTCTATAAAATGGTCTAATAAAAAGATTTAGTGAGGGCGACGTATTCACTGCAGGCCTCATTAACAAAGGGTGTTTGCTGAGCGCGTTTTGGGTTGCAGCCGGGGCTAGCGTGCGTGCTGTCTGGTCCTCCCTTTCATAGCAGTTTTTTTTTTTTAATAACTTTTGCTAACAGGCTGACCATGGCTGTGGTGAGGAGTGCAGCTCCGCTCCTTTCACTGTGAATGCATGGCTGTTTGTTTTCTAAAGCCATCTCATTAACTGAGCAGCACACAATGTGGTAAACACGTCTCCCAAAGCCTCAGTCCTCATACAGTAAACCCAGTTCAAACAAATGGCTTGTCGGCCAACTGAAGACAGGGACCTTTAGTGGCACAGGGAAAATCAGCCATTTTCCCACCGTTTCTCAGGTTGTCATACTCAACATAAAGCTAATGCAATGTTAATGACGCACCTTCTCATTAAGTTGGACTAAGTGCAAAGAGACTAGGCTCTACTGTATGCGTTAAAAGGTCACGTGGAGGCCACCTTAGTAATACCTGTCAGGGATATTTCGCCACAGATAAAGTACACCTTTTTGTAAACCCGCCCTACTTCCTGTGCAGGCGTATTGACAAGATGAAGATATGCAACTTACGTGACCCGGCTAACATTTCTGTTCTCAACAGCAAAGTTACGCCGTTAATACCAGTTGACTCTCGCCAGAATGACGACAGCTAGTATCTGTAAGAAATTGAACCGTGACCCTTTTTGTGTTTTTTCTTTTTGTTTTGTTTTTAAACTATGTGCTCCTTGCCTGCTCGGCCCACAGCTCTAAAGTGGCCATCTGCTGCCATGCTAGCAGGTACTGTGAGGACCAAAGCCCCTTCTATAGTTGACCAACAGCTCCCCACCCACTGTCCCTCTTTGTGTCCCCTTTAATCACCCGTGTCTCCTCTCTTTCTTCTGCTTTTATTCCGCTCCCTCTCCTCGCTGCCCCCACCCCACCCCCTCTCTTTGCTCTCCTCTCTTGCCAACTGAGTGACATCTGCTGTTTCTCAAGTGCAATCAGATCTGTTGGCCTTGTGCTCCACACTTGCCACACAACACCTTTTGAACTTTGACATTCGCCCGTGAGAGGTGTAGCAAAAGTTACGGTGGAGAGCCATTATCTTTCCATCCAAATCCCTTGACATTTACCTTCTAGTCCAAACCCTTTTCAGTTTGTAATTGCTGCAGATCTAGGACACCTTTTGTCTCCCTATTGTGCCTAGATCACTCCATAGCCAGTTCTTCCCTCTCTTAACTCCAACAGGACAAAGACTTTTATTAAGACTTTATTAGACTTATCCGTCTTTCCCTTTTCCTGCAATTCCCGTAAGACCAACATGTACTCGGAAGGTAATTGTTTGAAAAGATTGCAGTGAACGTTTCATGTGTAGCACTTGCCATTAGTTAGATTAGCTCTAGAACCCACATCTGATAATGTTCCAGTGTTAAAGACCTGCTGTTTATTGCTTACAGCGAAAAGGTCTACTTTTGTGAGGGCCCTTTTGAAGACGTGTACCAATACAAAATATGTTTTTGTTGGTTTCTCAGAGGATGTGTATGTAAGTCTTTCTAAAAAAAGCTCTGCTCTCGTCCACGGATTTAATTAACCCAGTCGTCTCAAAAAGGTAAAAGGGACAAAGGCACACACAAGTGCTAACACCAACAGGAATATTTAGAAGGTTGAAATGGCTCTCACATTCCCTCTGGCTGGAATTACCCTTTAACACCAGAGGCCTCTAACCTTTGCATTGTGCTTTCTCCGTCCTGCAGACTACAGTGGAGTCCAGTTGCAGGGATGCTGCAGCCAGAGCAGCCTGAACAGTAATGGCAGTCTTCCAGGAGCAGGCAGTCTTCGAGGAGTTCCGGAGCAGCGCGTGGCCAGCTGGGCCGCCTGCTTCGAACGCCTCCTCCAGGATCCAGTGGGTGTACGCTACTTCTCGGTAAGAAAAGAAGAAAAAAAAAAGTTTCGTAAGTTGATTGAATCCCGTTAAGTGGGCGAGCAGTAAAGTTGTGTGTTGTTTGGGATTGTTATCTATTCCCCGCCATGGATGTTATGTTTTCGGCCCTGGTGAATTAAGTTTCACTTTCGTTAACATTTCGAGTCAGGTCATACACGTCGCATTCATGCGTTATCGGAACATTTGTGAAAGTGAATTCCAGATGGGGGGAAATTCAGGCCCCCTCAATTCGGAAACAGATATCAACTTGTTGTTTAGACGCTCCGTGTTGTGGCGCAAAGCTCATGAACACACCACAGTCGGAATAGAGATTTCCAAACTCGGGAGACTCCGAGGAGCATGTGAATGCACCGTTGGCCTTGGCGGAGGTCTGCACTCTCCAAGTGCCATTCTAGTTTCGTTGTATTTCTCACCGAATCCTTGTTTTGATTCATGGCGTGTTATTTGAGAAGGGAAAAGAAACCACAATATATTTGAAGCAATAAGGAAAAAACATCCTCTTTTTAGTTTTCACACGTTTGCTTGTGATCGGTGCTCTTCCATTAGCTGACCATTGACCATTAACACCTGCTGCATTCTTATACAGTGCTTTGTCATGTTAGACCACCTTGGTGCATTCAACTAGTCACCACGCAGTCGTTGTGTTTTTGCTGTATCGCAGTTTTTTGTAAGTCTTTACCAAACATTGCAGAGTTGGCCCATGGGTGTTGAATTGAAAAGCACTAGGTTCAAGTTCAGAACCAGTTCTCAATATCCAACTTCACTCAGTACAGGCACCTCATTTATATTACCTCCCACACAAAAGATGTGTCTGTTGAATTTAGCCTACAACACCATCAGAAGGCTCAACGTTAAATTCTGGCGTCCCAGAACCACCTCGCTCCTCACCCTCCCTCCGCACTAATCAGAGCCGCGCTGTGCGCCTACACTCTCCTGCGCCTACACGTACACCGGTGTCGCTCGCAACATTTCACCCAATCATTTCTCCCCTCACTACTGCTGGTCTCGTCAACAACGGCGCAGGAAAGATGAGAGAGAATGCTCAGCCGTTTCAGATCATACAGAAACTCTTGTCCTGTTTGTCTCCACAGGAATTCCTCAAGAAAGAATTCAGTGAGGAGAATATCTTGTTCTGGCAGGCCTGTGAATACTTTAGTCATGTCCCTGCAGCTGATAAAAAGCAGGTAAGTCCACAGTGTGAAGCACATCTCATTTCTAAACACTGATTTGGAAAAGTTCCAAACTTATTTGTCATATATCCACGGAAAACAAAATAAAGTCTATGTGCGAGCTCCCTCCGCAGATTAAATATCAAGGGACTTTCCACTATTCAATAAAAAATAACAATTTGGAACCACTATCAATAAATGGTCAATCCACATAAGATGATGCTTATCTTATTTGAATGCAAAATATATAAATATATAAACAAGGAGAAGACCTCATTTTCTACACGTTTTTTTTGAAACGCGCCATCGTCAAACCTCTCTTTCTGCAGCTGTCCCAGAGAGCCGGAGAGATCTACAACAGCTTCCTGTCCAGCAAGGCCACCATGCCGGTCAACATCGACAGCCAAGCCCAGCTGGCTGATGACGTCCTCACCTCCCCGCGGCCCGACATGTTCAAGACTCAGCAGCTACAGGTAACAACAAGAGTAGTAGTAGTAGTGAGCTCATCTCTTAAAACACCCCTCTAGTAGTTGGCAGATCAGTTGTTGCTTCCACAGTTATTTAAATATTTAGCGTCTTTGGTGGGAATGTACTGAATAGTTGGAAGCTTCATTCATAGCGTTGATATTTTTGAAATCAATGCTGCACAGGTTCGATGTTTTTTTTTTTTTTTTTTTGCATGTCTATTCATTGTGTTTATACACGGTAAAACCTAACCCGAACCCACAGTTGCAGATAAAGATTACGCTACACTAATATTAATAGTATTACACTATTTGCAGAATTATATTCCAGCGGTGGCTGGAATATAATTCGGATGCATAGGATATATTCCGACTTGTGTGATCCAAAGCATTTCCAATAACTCCAGGAGCGCTGTTAAGTCCAAAAGTCAACATTTGTTAAAAAAAAAAGAAAGATGTAATCATTTCCAAAAATCACAACATGTTTTTAATCTGATGAAATATTCAGCTTAAATACATATTTGTTGCCGTTTATCCTCCAAAAACAATATTTTCACTGTGGCCAAGTGTCTGTTTGCCCTCCCGCTTGACGCACACCGTTACATTCGCGTGATTTATTTTTTAAGGGTGATGACATTAAATGGAAAACACAAAATATGACATTCAGTACAGCTTTGGTCAATTTAAACTTTCATTAAAAAATATTAACTTGTTCCGTATCGATACTCAAGATCAAGGCATTTCTCTTGACAGTAGGGGGGTTTGTTCTCATTTAGCCTTTAGTCGCTTTGCATAAGCATGTTGGTTTTTTCCCCCGGTGGCCATCTGGGTTTGTTTACGAAAGGGCTCTGAGCCTTTACCAGAGAGATAAACACAAACTGATATACACCCACAGAGAATCCAGTGCACCCTGTACACACAGACACATAGACGTGCAGTCAGAGATCTGTATATTTCCAGTTTGCACATGAGCATGTTAAAATGTTAAGACACCTGTCATAACATCAGCTGTAACCATATGTTAACACTGGTAGTTTCTTCCCTCTTGTTTCTGTCTGTGTTTAATTTTCTCTTCCTCACTCCTTTTATTTCTGACCCTACATACCTCTTTGTGTGTCTCACCTCTTCCGCTCCCTCACTTCTTACTTACCAACGCCGCTCTTCTTCTTCGCATCTACTAGATCTTCAACCTGATGAAGTTTGACAGTTATTCGCGATTCCTCAAGTCCTCCCTTTACCAAGAGTGCATGCGTGCTGAGGTGGATGGCCGACCCCTGCCGGACCCGTACCAGATCCCCTGCAGTCCTGCGCCCTCAAAACACAGCGCCAGCTCTGACCGCTCCTCCCTCTCCACTCCAAAGAAGGTGCCACTGTTGCTTTTTTTTTTTATAGCTGCATCACTGCAACCGGTCGTGGTAATAGAACATCGTTGCCCTTCCTCCTCAGTCGAGTGCAGCGGGTAAAATCTTTTGTTTTTGTTCTCCGTCCAACAGGAGGCCAGAAAGCAGAGGTCGGGGAGGTCACTGAATGAAGAAGGCAAGGATGAGAGCGCTGACAAGAAGCGCGGCTTCTTCTCGTGGTCCCGCAACAGGAGCTTTGGGAAGGGCCCAAAAAAGAAGGACATAGGAGATATTAACCTTGGTAAGAAATTGATAAACAGGCTTGTTGCCTTCTGGTTACAGAGATACCCGCAGTTGGAAGCTTTTGCAATGCACAAACTTCATAAGTGCTGATGTGTCCTTGAAAAAGACACCAATTTGCTGCCAGCTCTAGGGTTGCCATGAGCTACTTGCGGGGGAGGAATGTAGAAACACAGCTGCCCCGCAGTAATCAAAGTATTACACAGCACCGGTACACAAAACATACTTGTTGCAACTCTGGCATTTTGACACACTGAGTGTTATCCACAAAGGGCCAATGTTTTTAAAGGTGGCAAAATACTAAAAGGAGGTTGATATGATGGTGAAACTTTTGTTTGGGATTTTTGATTATTATAATGTCAAATTATAGCTTTATGGCACAATGAGTAGGATTTGTCTGTTTCTGTTTGTAAACACAACCCAG
>CALSBV010010748.1:258768-284694 GCA_943590825.1 Bovichtus diacanthus
AGGGTGCAGATTTTTGGCAGCCAGCCTCAGTGAGGACTGTAGCTGGGTCCGTTCCAGTCTGGCTGCTCCGTCTCGGCTCCCGTCTGCTGCCATGTCTGTGGACAAGGCTCGCCATAGGAGGCATGGCTGTGTTAAACGGCTGTGTCAAGACATCCTGTTTACACGTCACAGCCGAGTCAGCAAGCTTGGACATTGAAAACATGTTTGACCTTGGCAAGGTGGTTTAGGTAAATGATGAAGACCTGAAGGAAAATACACTTATCCTAGTGAGGTGCTGGCTTGTAGAGAAGGCAAGATGTGCAAATTGTTCCATGAAAATTAAATTAAAACCATTGGGAGTTTCCCCTCCTTCGAAAGACATGACTAAGCAAAACCAGGCATATTTGAACGATGTCAACACGGTCTTATTGTTATTATTGTAAGAACAAATACTAAAGGTTGTTAGGTTTTTTGTACAAAAACTGATGGCATGGTGGCTCATTGGTTACAGTCGGACCTTCTCTCTGGATCAACATCTTGGATTTGCTCTGTGACAGATTGACAACCTGTCATGGGTGTTTCCCTGCCCTTTGGACAATGCATGCTGGGATAGGCTGACACCCCCTGCCTGACCCTTAACGGTAAACAATGGGTACAAAGCAGTGGTTCCCAACTTTTTTGGCTTGTGACTAGAGCTGAAACGGTGAATCGGTTAGTCTATTAACACTAAATGTATTATTATTAATTATTTTTGAACAGTTGGTTAGACAAGAGAAGACGTGCAGACGTCACCTTGTGATTTTTCACTATTTTGTGACTTAATGCACTAATAAATTGATCATGAAAATAAGTTGCAGTCCTTTTTGTGACCCTTTATAAAGAAGGAAAGTTAACTTGTGACCCCTTTTCAAAGGTTAAATATTTGTATAGTTATGACTACCTAAGGAAAGATGTGATTTTTACTTTAACATATTGTTAGTTTTAGTTTCCTAAAATCATTTCATGACCCTTCAAACCTATCCTGTCCTGAAACCTAGGTTGGGAACCACTGCTTTAGGGAGTGGATTGAATGGGAGTACACGTCAATACACTTATGGCTTTGAAAGTAAATGTGCAATAATTAGTTGATTTTGATAAACAAATATGGAGATTTTCTGCTTTTATGTCCAATATCATATAAAAGTTAATATCTTTGGGTGTTGGACTGACAAAACAAGACACTTAAAGACATGAACTTGCATGGACATTATTCACTTTTTTCTGACATTTTATAGACCAAACGATTAATCGATTCATTTAGAAAATATTCTGCAGATTTACCGATAATGAAAATAATCCGCTTTTTAAAAGTACAACTTTATTTTTTAACGCAACAAAGCCCAATTTATCTAAATGCGTCATCTAGCCGCTCTGCATACCAGCATCAATACCTCACATCCTGTGAAAAACCATGTAATGGAGATTTATGTTGACACATCATCAATTATATCTAAGTCTAATCAATGTCTCGCCTTAATTGCGAAACACGTCTCAACAAGTACGTTTTTAAACTTCAGAGAAGATCTTGACAGTAGTTCAAAAAATGTCCTTGAAGATGTTTCGTGTTCACCTTGGCGGTTCAAGTTTTGCCGTAGTTGTTTTGCTGATGGTCTGTGGCAGGTCAGCTGTTGGAGCTCACAGGCTGTGTTTACATCCGAACTGAGCAGCAGTGAATCACAGTCGGCAGAGTTAGGAGAGTCTATGTATTGAAGTGCTGTGTTTGAGTCACTCGGGCCTCTGTGTTTAGAGTCTGTGGGGCCACTGGGTTCACATGAGAAGTGGAGAGTTTATTGGTCATCATAACTGTAATGTCAGCATCCAGGAAACTTTGGCATTTAGCCCCAGGAGTGCACTTGCATGAGAAGAGGGGAATGTGTCCATCACCCTCTTTAAATGTGATTTTAGTTTTTCATTAACTTGTGTTCGGGGGCTTTGTGATGAGGTCACGCTGCTCTGAATTGTTTGAAATGAGGCGCAAGTGGTTCAGTTGAAAAATACCACATGTGACAACAAGTCGATTTATTAATATTTAATCCTGTTGCAATTTCATTCAGTTCTTTCCCATGATTTGGCAAGCTGGTTCAGCAAGTTTGAGCTGAAAGAAGTTATGTCATCAAGCGTGTCTTGACAACAGCTGTCTAGATTACAAAACTATACAATTGTCAGATTACACAAACATATGAAACTGATGTGTTCATTTGAGCGATGTTGAGTTCAAATGCATGGACAGCCAAGCGATCGGTGACAAAGTTTCCGTTCCTTAGATCCTCTGAAATCGAATACAGTCCAGATGGGACGATTTGTTTTGTATCTATGTTTAGTCACTGTCATGTAAAAAAAATATTTTTTAAAGCTGAATTGACCAATATTTTTTATATAACCAATGGAACAAATTACTACATGAAATGTGAAAGGGAAAATGAGGACACCGAAAATGATCTTCCAACTCTGAAGCTTCAGCTCGACACAGTGTTTTCCAGTTTTCACATTGTCACATGTTTAGCTCATTGTTTAGGCTTTCCAAGCCTGCAATCTTCTGCTCTCATCAACCCCAGCATGCAGCTGTTTTATTTTAAAAAAGAAAAGAAAAAAGGGCTCTGGGCTACCTGCCCAGCACCAGAACACGATGAGGCATCTAGTGGCTACAAAGTCAGATATTTCTTTTGATTTTACAGTTGAGTGAATATTTGACTTGGCTGAACAAAAACACAACTCCAATTTTTTTTTTTTTTAATTATTATTATTAGTCTTTATTAAGCTAGGACCAAAATAATGATGCAATGTTGTCCATGTCTACTAGATGTGTACATAGGGAACTGTTTCATAATATGTTTGGTTATAAGGTCATTTTATGAAAAAATTATACACGTGTATGAAAAATATTTTTTTCTTCTTTTTTTCCCCGCCTCCAAGTGGCCATAACAATCAATGAATGCACCTTTAAGTGTTTGCGTCTTAGCCAATTTTTTTTCTTTTTTTTTTACGATAAATATTCAAATAGACCTTGGCTGTCCATAATGCATCAATTGATCTTAAATCGTCCATGTCTTTCTTTTCTCCCATGCACAGAGGGAAGAACGGAGCTCAGCTCGAACACCAAATCAGCCACCGACAGAGCCGACGCTGCACAGACGGTTCAGGAGGTGATGGATGTGGAGGGGGTTCATCTGGAGGAGGGAACACTCGAAAAGTCCCAGGGAGAGGACTCTGAGCTCAGCTTGAGCTTCCAGGGCTACGTCGCTGAGCTGCGGCAGTGCCAGAGCAAGCTGAGGAATGCCCAGATACCACAGAATGGCCGCAACACACCAGAGGGCAAGGACTGCAAGACAGACCTTTACAAGGCCACGATTGTCTAAAGGGAACCCCCCACTGCTGCACTTTTTAAGCCTGAGGCACTGTCTTTTGGAAGAGGATTAGTCAAACGATGGGCTGCATGTACACTCCCAAAAAAAAAAATCAATATTATGGTGATAGATATTGTATATTTGTTACGAATTCTGGCGTCTTCTTGTTGATTTTTAGTACTGGTTGTAATTTCTGGGCAGTGATATGTTTTTGTTATGGTTTAGTTTAATAATGAAGTGCAAAACAATTCTATTATGAGCCAAGGACAACCATGGAAGGAGCCTGAAATTAACTTTGGGGCACCAGTTTATATGTTGTGATTATTGGGTTTATTATAAATCCTTACTTTCTAATAAGCCATGTCAAATAAATTAAAGAGCTGACTAAAAAAGTAAGTTATGTTAGCGAACAATATGTACAAGCCAAGGGATTTAACATTATTTAAGCCATCACTTATAATTTATAGACACTCAGCTGAGGAAGACTATGAGATGCAGTTGAAAGCTCTGCAAAATAGTTTTGAAAGTAACTGTAATGAATTTATTAAACATTAATTAAGCTATTAATTACAACTTACATTATAAGGACTTTATAACGTTTGACATACAAATCTTGACCAAATGTCCATTTACTAGCTTTTCCAGCTAGTCTTCTGCTGAGGAAGGCTGTGAAATCCAGTTGAAAGCTCCAAATAAAACAACAACAACTAGTAAGTGCACCTTGAGTTAGATTTTTTTTTTTCTTGTCAAACTACTGCCAAACTGTTAGAAACTGGTACCCAATTTTGTTGGACCATATGCTGGATTGGACTCTGTTTTAGGATCAAAAGGGAGGTAAATCTCAATTTTCTTGCATATTTAACTTTTTTTCTGTATATATCTTCTTCTTATGTTTTACAGGTAATACATGAAGGTACCCTTGTTGTCTGTACTTCCTGCTTCTGTGGTTGTGAGGTTGTCCACATGTTGAATGATTAAAAAGCTTTGATGGCTGTAATTCCAACAAAAGGGTCTCCCTTTTCTTTTCTATTGTACATGTTTTATGTATAACATTAATTCTGGTATGTCTGACAGTAGGGACATCCTCACAATCCCATCCTAACCTCTAGCCCCACAAAATTTTTAAAAATAGTTGAAATTCTTCTCTGTTGTAGTTTATTACCCAAGGTCTCATGTAAGACATTCACAGCCTTGAATTCTTTTACTTGTCATATTTGGCTACCTATATGTGTTTGCCAAGTTAGTCAGAATTGTCAATAATTAACAGTGTAGTTGTTTTAGTTGAACAATTTTCACTTAAAAAAAAGCCCCACACTGCCTTCCCCTGGGAATGTGTCGCCAATGAGAGGTGCTGTTCAGTCGTCCAGCCTCCTCTTTGTATTTTTCAGCTCAGCATCTGGAGAGATTATTACAGATGGTGAAAATTAGAGGTTAGATTATGGGACTGGGGAGTTTGTCTTGACACAGCATGTCCCTTGTGGAATGCTGTTAACACCCCAGGTTGGTGGGGCTCTTCACTTTCATAGGCCGACTTACTCTTTTTCATAGGTCCTGTCATTATTGAGTCATGAGAACAATAGGCCTACTTCCTGCCAGATCCTTGATACACCCCCAAATTGGATTTATCTTTGTTTAAAAAAAAAAAAGAAGTGAGCTATATCTCAATTACCCACCTGTGGGTGTTTTCATGTCCAGACTGCTTTCCACCCTCTACTTCTGTGCCAGCTGCCAGAGTAGCCCACTTTGGTACTGGGGCTAAAATTGGGGGAGAGGAGAGCACTTTTAACCTGTTTTAGGACTTTTAAAAAGCACAAGTAACATCTCTTATTGTGACATTAGCTACTTTTTTCCTGGGTCACATTTTCGGACAGGTAGTTACACCTGGTATCAACAGTTAAATTGCAGGGAAAGGTTTGTTAGCCAACAGAGTCCCCTTGTTAGCTTAGCCTAATGGAGGATATGCTTACACACCGAAATGAAAAATGGCACAAAACTTTACCCTGTGGAAGTATTTAGTAGGTTATCACGACGGTGTAGCCTGGTTATTCAGACTGAATTGCCATTTCGTTTCAAGTTTAACACCAATTTACTGAACATATTGAGTTAACTCAGCTAACTAATGAGATTGAGTTCAGAATTAAAATCGTTACGAGACTTTTACACGAGCTTAATCCTCTGACAAGCTCATAAAATGTAAATGTTTCTGTTGTATAATATGTGAATGAAGTAAACTAACTTCATGTCTTAGTTAACCTCATTTCTTATAACGTTACTTAGCAGTTAAGCTAGTTTAGTGTGAACCCGGAGCTCAACCTGCGTTGACCCCGTGACCGCAATATACAGCTGGTGATAACCGTAAAAACACGTGTCAAAGTAGATATGAGCCATATAATGATTATTCAACGAACACAGTGTAACCAGACACAACGTAACGTCGCACTGCAGAGTAACGCGTCCACGTTACTACAAAGACCCACACGGATCCACAAAGGAGGGGTTTCTCTGCTCTCTCCCTGCGGCCCCCCGCCTCCGCCTCCGCCTCTGGAAAGTTTCGGGCTGTCCTCTCTTCGTGGATAACTAACAATGATGAGCCGTGGGCGTCTGCGGAGAAGGTGTAAGAGGGAACACCAGCCGGGATATAGGATGCCTCAGAGATAGACGAGCCTAATGACGCAACGGGTTTACTCAATACAGCGTGAAATTGTGAGGGACAGGATCAAACTTGCAGGGTTTCCCTCATTTCCTATGACCAAAAGCACGCTGAGGACTTGGAAACTGACAGATATAACGTGACAGGCACACAGACCCTTTCCCGACTTCTGGCAACAAGCTTCTCCGGACACCAGGAACCAACAGACACACACTTTTTTTTTTTTTAATTATTATTATTTATTGTTTTTTTTTTGTTTTTTTTTACAATGGCATACTTTCTATTACTTTTTCTACCTTGCGTTTTCAGTACACGGGCGGTAAGTTTGACACTTTGCTCCTAACCTCTGTGCATCTTTTTCATCCATTTTGCGTGCGTAAAAAAGCAAGAAAAAGTGCAATAACCTCTCTTCTCTGATTCCAGCGCATATTAGCCGCTGGGTATGAAACAGTCATCTCCAAAGAGCCATACAGGGAGAGCCGGAAAGGTAGAGTTTACCTCCTGTGTTTGATTCCGAGGAGAAAAGAGCGACGGGGGCTGCACGTTGAACTGAATGTGATATATGTTTAGCTCTAATAACAGAGCAAGTGTGTGTGTGCAACTGAAGCCTAAAGCACGTGGGCGTTTGCGCGTGTGTAGGTTTGTAACCTGCCTTATAACAGCATGATTTAGCTATCTGAGGAGAGGGATCACGGATTGACTGTCCTGTGATCTGAGCTGTGTACAAAGTCAAAAAGGGGGGTCTTTGTGCGTGAGGCGCAACAGGGGAAATCGCTCAAAAAATGTCTCTGATTTCACTGTTTTGTGTTTTGCTCCTCTGTGTCCTTTGGGATTGACCAACAAGCTGTGTTTTGCTCCTTGTTTGCCAGTTCTAACCACAACGGGCAAAGAATGTAAATTCCCATTTCGTCAGGGTGGAAGGATTCATCATCACTGCCTCACCATCCTATCCTCAAAACCATGGTGAGTCCCTATTAGCCACCCGGTTTGGCTCGACTGTTTTGGTTACACAAACAATTACTAATGTGTGAGCAAAGAGAAGAAAAAAAACTTGCCACACACTTGACAGGTAGAAGTGCTGCCTCGTCACATTTGGTTTTGTTCAGACGCTCACTCACGAGCTACACACCTTGTCGACGTCAGTCTCACACCGACCACAGGTGTTACGTCACAAGTGTTTGCATGGCTCGTCCTCAAGTTGGCATGACATCAAAATGAACCAAAAAAAAAAAACCACAAAAAAAAACCACTGGTATTTTCCATCATGCAGTGCAGTAATGCCAGTGATTTTGCTGGGGGTGACACACACACACACACACACACTGATGCAGTGTGTAATCGTGTTGTGTAGTCACGGCCAATTACAGCTCACAGTAATGAGGGATTTATGCAACTGTGTCATCAGGAAACATAATGTAATTCTTTTAATGAGGTAATGAACTAATTTGCTTTAATAAATTGCTCATTGCTGGTGGGCCTTCTAATGAGGTGTGCGCCCTAACAAGAAAACCTCATAATATAGTGCTATTATAACCAGCAGTTAGCGAAGGTGACATGAGATAGATTATAGAAAATCCTTCTTAAACTGTTGCTATGGCTGTAGTTTATAACATTTACTACTTCCCACAGTTTATCCTGAGGGTAAATAAACAGCTGTCATGGTTAAATCCATTGCGGTGCATTTTTTTATTGCTTCAGATTGTGACATAGCAACAAAATCTCCCTTTTATTAGATTTTTATTTTGGAAAAAAACTTGCTGAAGGGCTTTCCAGTCATCATTCCTTGGAATTGAGACAAGAAGGGTGGGTGCCAGCAAGTTGGAGCAACATGAATGCAATTATATATGGCCCAACATCTTCGGTCCACCTACACATAAAGTTTCTGCAATGTGGCCCTTCATGTTTTTGGGATGTGCTCATGAGCTCATTGTCGAGATAGGTTTGTCATTATGCACTGCAGATTCAGTGAGCGGTCCAGAAATACAATGATGATTGACAGAGTATGTGAGCGTAGGTTGGTCATGGTTTAGAAAGATTTTCCTTTTTTTAACAGGCCCTAAAAAGTGCTGCATTTTCATCACAGAGAGATTGTCAGAGCAGCTTGTTAGCACTTGTAGGTTTGTAAGACGTCGTTTATATTTTCAGAAAAATCTATTGTGAAACTGTGAATGGATAAAATAACCAGATATGTTTTTTGGCTGCAAAAAACTGTTCTAACAAAGAGGAAGAGTCGACAGCCTGCTAACGACTGTGTGAGGCTGTACCAGAGCAGAATGCTAATATCGTCACGCTAACGCGCTCATAATGACAAAAGTTAATATGCTCATGTTTAACAAGTAATGTTTACCATGTTCAACATCTTGGTTTAGCATGTTAGCGTGCTAATATTTGCCGGGCTGGAAAATAAAATATTTTCACATCCAAAAACCACCCACTTGATTGGGTTTTATGGGACAAATACCTTGAATTTGGGGGCAATTTTCCCCTTTGCCCTCGATTTATTTCTGATATTTGCTTAATAGCACTTATCCTTATATTGAGGAAACGCCACAGTTCAGTCAGAGCTACAAATGTCAACCTGCCCGTCATGAGGATTAGGATTCTTTCTTCTGGGAACCATGAATGTCTGCATAAACTGCAAAGAGGCAAACTGACCGACTGAGATAGCCAGCTATAAAGCCATACCGCTAGCTTGGCTAAAAATCCAATATTGCCATTGCCAACATTGCCAACATTTTCCATGATTTCCTCATACATCCTGGGTTGTTGAAGGGAGAGACACCACAGTATAAAGGATAAATATCTGACTGTTGATGACTTTATCACGGTAATACTGTCACATTGCCAAACCCTCATTTAATTGCGAAATTAAAAATGTTTATTGTATTTGTAATGCAGGTGACATGCTGATGACCGTGTTCAATTTCTGTCTCCTCCGTAGGTGCTCCCTCACACATAATTTTGATCGGGACCGGCAGTGGGGCTTCTGCGCACCAGAGAAAACTCAGCCCGATGGTTAGTTTACTAACCACACATTTAATCGGATATTACAGTGTTTTATCCTAATACCGTAACGTTTATCCTCCGACTGTGCTTTTCCTCTGTCGATGCGTTTCAGTTTTTGTCCACACGTCGCGCCAAATCCTCGATCCGTGTCAGGTGAATCCCTGTCAGCATGGAGGCGTCTGCACGCTGATCCCACACAGACGCTCGTTTGAGTGCTCCTGTCCCGAGAGCTTCACCGGGAGATTCTGTAAGCAGAGTATGTACACTTTGTGATTATTATTATTATTATTTTATGAATGATAAGTATACTACGCCTTAAAACAAGTTTGGTTTTTACAAACTCTATCATCAGGCTCATGATGTTTAAAGGAAACGTATGCTGACATGATTTCACTGTGGTTACTTTGTTTCTCAGACATGATGAAAAATGAGCCTCAAAGTTTATTTCTTGAACTCTGGAAAAGCAGTTTGAGTGTAATTACTGTTTTTTTCCCCAGAGCTTTCAAACACATCTCACGGGCTTCATCAACGAATACAGTTTGGGAGGTTAATCCAGTTGAATGAACATTGGAAAAAGACAATATATGATGCATGTTATCGCATGTGGCACAAGCTCCATACTATACTAGATCAACTGAACCAACTCAAGACAGTGAGACGTCTTTGAAAGTTTTGGAAAAAGCTAATAAGTAGACCTTGTCAAAAAAAAGATGAAAAAAAGCCTATATACAGTATGTGATTTATAAAAAACATGTGATTTGACGTGCTTTGCAAAAATAAGCAAGTGCACATAGGTAATAACTAAATTACGTCTTCTTTTCACTTGAACTCTTGTTTGTCGAACTATTATTTCAAAGATGAAGAATGACATTCGGCGCTCTACTTCTTCCCTCTCTTACCTCCCTTAAAGAGGTTTCACCTTTAGTTTCTGTGAGGTCTGTCGTGAGTCATGTGAAAATCACTGCTCAGTCAAAGTCATTTCGATTGCTCCCAGTCAAACAGAAGCAAAAAGAAAAAAGACACACAAACATTTGAATTCATCTTGCACCCTAACCCATCAAACTTTACTCTGCACGCTCCGTTGAGCTCTTCAGTCGCCTCTCACATTTCAACCTATTGCCTTTTTTTTTATGTGTCGGCTTTTCAGAGAAGTGCTATGAAACTGTACACCTGCGCTATTATGACATCGGAGAGTCTTGGGGACGAATTCACCTCCGTAATGTGGAACAGTGCAGATGCGCGGCAGGGGAAATCAAGTGCGAAAGAGTTCGCTACACAAGTAAGATGTGCTTTCAGCTGTTGTTCCGCTTCAATCGTGTCTTGTTTTTTTTGCACTGTGCTCTGCTTTTGTTGAGATGATGAGAGCGAAACCCGATAAGGAGACGTGTATACAATAACTCCAACCCTATGCACGTCAACAAACTGTTGTCAGAGCTGACTGTTTAATACTTAACACACCGCCTACACCTGATATACTGACTAAAAATGGGGAACAGTGCACTCTCAGGAAAGACGCCTTTAGGTTTATTGATTTCACAAGCTTTTTCCTTACTTATCAAACCTCAAAAGATATACAAGGGTCAGGTCTCCTCCCTGCCCGGAGACATGCTTTTTCTCTTTGATCAAAGCTCCATAGTTACAAGACTAACCTTACCATGGAAGAAAAGACAGATTATATGACTCACTGTGACTCAGAAATGGTGTTTTAGGACACACCCCATGGGTCCATGAGGTGCTTTCATCTCAATGGGAATGATATTCATGGACATTTCGCAGATCCCCTAGCATAAAGGAGGGAGGCAGCGAGGTGGTTTCATGCTCACTGGACCGAAACAGTTTTTTTTTTTCAGTGGGAAAACAATTCTCCCCTTTAAGCTAAATGCACCTGAATGACCTTTGACTTGGGTTTGAAATTGAGATCAATCTTATCTTTAGATCAGCCCGATGCAGATGGAGCAGCGCTATTCTCCGTCATATTTTCACTGATGTTGCAATAGATCTTAAAGGTTCAATGTGTAATTCCGAGCCACCTGCTGCAAAGAAATAGGGGGCAGTATTTCACCTTTAAACTGGGTCCATACAATCTCTAATGTTCATATTTTAGTTGTAGTAGTTTGGCATATTTATTTGTCTTCTATTTTATTCTTTTAGTCTTGTGTAATGACTGTCAGTCAGTCAGTGGGAAGAACACCAAAATGCAAGCAAACTGCTGAAACTCGGAGAGCCGGTCAAAAAACACTTCTGTTTTATAATCTTCATAAGGGGCTTATCCATCTGTGTTTACTGCGACACTAATGATAACCGCTTAAAGTTACGTTAGTTTGTTTATTGGACTAAATCCATGTCTTTGAAATGACGTCAACACTGTTACCTCTTCACATTCTGTTGATAATGTTAGTTCATTGTTTTGATGGTTTAAGTTTAAATTCTGGCATATCTTACACATTGAACTTTTAAGGGAATACTGAGGGTCACATCACTTTTTCTATATTACAGCACAGAACCAATTTGCACTGTACTAATTGGTGAAGAAATGAAAAGGTGCATTTCACTCGTGAGATTTATTTAATTTAACTTACATTAATTGATTTCTTGCTAAAGATCTAACATTGACACACAGTATTATCACCTTATAAAGTTGACATGGCGAACATGTTAAACAACTGCTTGCTAACAAATTTGCCATATATGACATGTCAATGTTGTGATAGCGACTTGTTTCCGCTGCTCCCAAAATCTCTTATTGCAGGTTTATAAAACACACACAGCTGCTAATAGTACAGACAGAGATTATATAGCTCATGGTGGAAATATTATTTGCCCTTTTGTGTCCAGTGTGCCGTTCAAACCCTTGTCAGAATGACGGAACGTGTCGACTGATCACAGCCACCGGAAAGGAAGTGTGTAACTGCAGACGTGGCTACAGCGGTCCGTACTGTAGCATCGGTGAGTGAAAGCAGGACTGTAGTAGTAGGTAGTGATTTTCCTTATGTGTGCCCTCCTGTGTAAGTTTGCATGTTCTCTCAGTGCATGCATGTTCATGCGTGTGTGTGTGTGTGTGTGCGTGATAATGATTTGATTAATGATGGCAGGTGAAGACATGAGCAAGCTGCTAAACTGCTTCTTTTTTCTTTAAGACTTGTTCTGACTGATTTTAGTGGGAAACAAAGAGAGCCGCCGTCGTCTGATTGCATTAATGTTGTTTACATGCTTGTGTTATACTGTGGAATGGACACATGAATGACACATATTTGTCTTGTGTGCTTCCGCCCTTGGTTTGTGTGTGTGCAGAGCCGGAGTCAGAGTGCTATAACAGCAGGGGCACCAGTTACAGAGGGGTGGTGGACACCACGGTGTCCGGCGCCCGGTGTGTGCCGTGGAACTCAGACCTGCTGTATGATGAGCTCCACGTGGGCACGGTAGTCGCCTCGCCCCTCAGGGGCCTCGGGGAACATGCCTACTGCAGGTGTGTGTTAAGACATCCTGCTAATTCTAGTAGCAACATGACAAATGAAAGCTACTTTATAGTTAAACTTCTCGTAGATGTTGTGTTTATATTGTGGTTGCTATAGTACCGACTGGCTTCTTTGCAAGGCCAGATTTCCTCATACACCTCCTATAAATTCCACTTGAAAGCTGCAATATCCAACTTTTTACCCTGAGCTAGAAAAGCTGCCTGCTAGTCTTAGCCCTCATCTGTGACGTTCATGTGCCATCACCTGTCGCTCATGTGGATGAGCCCTCAGACGAAGTCTACTCAGAAGCAACCAGCAGTCATAAAACCACCATGAGCTTTAAACCAGCACATGGTAAATCCGGCCTCTGTATCTCCTCCACATTCGCTCTTCTGCCAATTCTTACTGCTATTCCTCAGTCCTTGTGTTGCTATGACTACCTAGCAGCCATATGGCATGCCCACAGCAAATGATATGTGCCCTTAAATGTCCCAAACATCAAAGAAAAGCAAATTTCAAGCAATCATTCGGATTTAGGCACAATCACAGAAGTTTGTGCTTCAGACTGTCTGAAAGGCTCAGACTCCTTTACTGCCTTCATCGTTTGTTGCTGGAAAAGTTCCATATTGCAGCTGAGTGTAACATTATTCCTAATTATTCAAATGTATTTGTAAGCAAGAAAACTGAAATATTTTTCAGCCCCCACATTCGAAATTGATGGAGACCCCGTGAGCCGTTTAGCGTCTGTATTGTACTGAGTAATGTTAATTGTTCTAAACAATGGTGCCACACCTACACACACTGTCCGCCGTGTTTCTGTGTGTGCAGAAACCCAGATAAAGACAAGATGCCGTGGTGCTACACACTAAAAGACGGCGCCATCTCCTGGGAGTACTGTGACGTCCCCTCCTGTGTGGCGCCTGTGTGTGAGTAAACGGGGCACATGAAAGGAGTTTTTGCAGTGCGACTGGGTATTTTTGTAACATTTTGGTCAGGACGGATTAGAAATCATAAGGCATTAAAGAGCCTACTTTCATCTGTAATTAGTTTGTAATGTTTCATTACTGAACAAGTGTATTAATATGCTTTGATGCTCTGCCACATGATTAAAGCCTGATGTATTTGTTAGCTTGGCCAGACTTTTTGCTAAATCAGCTTGATTTTGCTCTCATCACTGTTGAGTAATTATTGCCCCCCCTGAATTCGTAACTTCCCATTAATTATTGGTCTTGTTTATGTAAACCGAGGCCGATAAACAAATGTTTCCCTTATGTACCTTATCAAGGATGGTCCTTTATTACAGACGCCTATGTGAACATTGAACTCATCATTGTAAAGTATGAAAAGCTAAGACTATTCACGAAGGCCCCTCACTGCATCTTTCGAGTTCTTCAATCTCTTCGCTTCGATTATGCGACACAGCCAAGACCTCATTCAAGGCCTCAACCTTTAATGAGAAACCCAGTGTTTGTGATCAAAGCAGAAAGCGCAGAGAATACAGCTAATCTCTGTTGAGTCACGCAGCTCAGAAAAGTTTAATTCAGCCAAGTCGACTGGTTTGGCAGAGCTTTTTTTCGAAAATGTGGGCTAGATGAGATAAGGGGGATAAGGCATGACTCACCCTGAATCAACATGTCATGTCAGGTGCAGCCAAATGTTTATGCGGTGAGTGGGATTTGGCACAGTTGGCCGTCTGTCATGGTGCCAGGGGTATGCACAGAATCCACAAGCTTTCCCATCTGCTGTGCCATCCTCAGCATGTGGTTTTAAGCATGAGGTTGCTCTATTACCCTGACACTGTCACCCTATAGAAAAGGCTTTTTTGCTTCTTGCAGGGGAGAATCAGCCAGCGTCAAAGACGAAAGTATTCAGAAGAGGTATTTAGGCAAAAATATTCTAGCTGTTAGACCGATTAGTAGTGGTTTAGTTAGTTGTATTTGTAGTTCTGTAGTAGCTTATAGTAGCATTTAAGCCGCTGAGTTTGAAATACTCATGCACCTTAATTTGTTTGCTCATGCAGCTTCTTCGCGAAGGATTATGCCGTTTAAAAAACCTAAGCCCTCCAAGCCCGCCAAAAAGCCAGTGTGTGGGACAAAGCACAAGAAGAGGTTATCGATAGCCACTGGGCGGATAATGGGCGGAAACTCAGCTCTGCCAGGCACTCACCCCTGGATGGCAGCCATTTACATCGGAGAGGCAGACTTCTGCGCCGGCACCCTGGTCTCCTCTTGTTGGATCGTCTCTGCGGCTCACTGCTTCTTCCGCAAGTAGGTCACGGGTGCACTTCAGTTGCAGTGGGTGCTGATATTTGTGTTTATGTCACTGCAGAGTCAAACATACCCTACATAACGCTTTGTTCTGTCGAAAAATATCAAACTTCCACCAAGTGCCTCGGAAACTTCGGGACCAAAAAGACATTGATAGATCAGAGGGGAGCATTATTTGAACTCTTTTCCAACCGCTGCAGCCGAACAAGCGGTCGCACCTCAAAAGGCACGTGATTCAAGGGCTTTGACTCCTCATCATCACAGCTTTACGAACGCACTATATTTAGACATCCAGTTCGAGGAAAACCTAAAAACGGCTCATGCACAGATGCTGTTTACATGCAAGTACATACATTTCCCTTTTTGATGTTAGCAAAGAGGCATCTGTTGTCATTGTTCAAGTTCAAAGATCTTAAGCTAAAGCATTACGTCATTGAATTGGACGTCACCCGCAGTGAGTGGAAGTGCTCGGCAGTTTAACAGTTTAACAAAAAGGCTACAGCACATGATATCTGCAGGGCTTTCTTTTAAACGTACTGTTAAACCGTTGTTAGTACTGAGAACAAGAGTCCACATTGTTCCTAACGCCCCACAGTGCAAACACGTCAAACATAATGAACAACATATTGGAGGTTTAGCTATTATTAGAGTCTCGGGTCTAAAAGTGTTAATACGCATTTGTCCTCAGCGAAAGCCAAGGACGTCATTAAATCCGGTCTGAAATGGAGCTTAAATGTACTAGATATATAATAATGGAAATCTGCCCATTAGATTTGAATATTTCTTGTGCAAACGTGACATTTTAGATGACTCGTTTTGCCAAAAAGAAAGATTCTGGCGTCCTAGGATTCATCCTCTGGGGATCAAAGTTCAAGGAATATGAGCTGGTGGTTGTCGAGACTGTTAGGTAGACAGATGCACACGAGTGTTATGAGTACATACTTTGCAGTGGCATCTACTGAGCAGAGTGTGTCATCTCTTAGCCCCCTGAAGTCCCAGCTTCGAGTGGTGCTCGGGCAGCAGAATTTCAACGTCACCAATGGAAACACCAGGACATTCGGAGTGGAGAAGTACATCTTTCCCAAAGACTTCTCAGTGTTTAATCCAACACTACATGACATTGGTAAGCATTAAACGCACACAGACACACAAAGACACATGGTCGCAGACACACACGCACGCACACACACACGCACCAGTGACTCACATAAACTAGAAGACCTCCTGTCCCCATTCAGAAACACACACACTCATTTAAGACCCCAGTGTTGCGTGCACAGCTGTGCGTCACTGAGCAGCTGTTTCCCTGCGCTCCCCCGCATGAACACACACATTCTCGCATGCACACACACTGACTGTTGGATGTGGCGTTTTCATTGGGCAACAGAGTCTCCAAGTCTACCACTTGTTTCATCGTTTTGACTGCACTTTTTCGCCGTCTCTTTGCCTGTTTCATAACATCTCGTTTCTTTTTTGGCAGTCCTGATCAAACTGGCAAAGCGGGACGGGCGGTGCGTGAGGAGAACCCCGTTCATCAGACCCATCTGTCTCCCAGACAAAAGTGTGACGTTCTCTGATAACTACTGCTGTACTATTAGCGGCTGGGGACACATGCATGAGAGTGAGTGATGAGCAAATCATGGCAGCACTGTTCCTTCATGATAACACCTTTTATTCAATAAAAAAACAAATGTGTGCGTCGTGCAAACCCCAATAAATGATTTACTTGTTTATACGATAAACTGTCAGAGCAGAGGCGGTGTTGGTTTGCACTTTAGCTTCACCTTGAGAAAAGGTTTGTTTTCATTGTCAATGTATTTAAGTGTTAGAAACTTAGCAATTCATTTAGTAAATCAGGTTTTATTTCTGGGGTTTTCAGCAACCTGGAAGAGTCTTCGTTCTGCCTTTAGACCTTCATGTTGGGAACTAGTGTTGTGTTGGAAGTATTTGTTGATTTTGGGCACTGCACGCCAACGCAAGTGTTTTCAATTTCTCCGATGAAGTAAAGCTGCAGGCAGGTTGAACACGGATGGAGCTCGGCGGGAAAAACGATGTGTTGCCATGAAACTTTATTCACGGCTAATAACACTGACGATGACGACAAAGCTGACAGGAGAGCGAGGGAGATGTTAGTCAGTCAGTTTTGAGAAAAGGTCTAATCTGGCAACATAAGTGGAAACACCTGTGTCCGTGGACTATGTAGTTGGGGCCTAAATACAACATGTAGATAATATAATTACAGCTAATTGAAAAATCCAAATAAATTATTATTTGGTGCCATTATTTGGGGACTTCCCTCCATTTTCTTGTAATGTTTTGCGTTATTTGTGCTTTATTTTGACAGAGGCGGAGGGCTACTCTACTCTGCAGGAGGCTGGCGTGAGGCTGATTCCTCATGACGTTTGTCGAAAGCCAGATGTTTATGGCAACCACGTCACTGCTGACATGATTTGCGCGGGGCTCAACGGCTGTGTCGACGCCTGCCAGGTAGGGAAACATTTCGAGACTGTGATTGTGTCCAAGGCTGCCAACTG
This sequence comes from Bovichtus diacanthus, assembly GCA_943590825.1. Lineage (NCBI taxonomy): Eukaryota > Metazoa > Chordata > Actinopteri > Perciformes > Bovichtidae > Bovichtus > Bovichtus diacanthus. The sequence continues at coordinate 276,043 of CALSBV010010748.1, forward strand.
GACGGTTACGTCCTAGTAGACAAAGCAAATGAAAGCGTCTTAGCTAGCTGTACGCAGCTCTGTAATCCTTTCAAAAAGAATTAAATATCAAACTGAGATCTGGAGAGCAAAAGCTTGGTACCCGTATGCATTTACCACATGGACACATTCATTATTTTCATTTCATTTTAAAACAGCGTGTGGTTTTTAATCAACAGTTCAGTTCATAGTTATTTGTTAGATAGATACTTTATTGATCCCGAGGGAAATTTAGGCGTCCAGTAGTTTAAAAGACATATGACATACATCCCACCATTAAAAGTAAGATAAAATAATAAAATGAAGAGACAAAATATAAGAATAAAGGCTGTTACAAATACAAAAATACACTGCAACATTGACCAGTGGCTGTGTAAACCTGAGCAGATTTAGTGCAAATAGAGTTGGTGCCAACAGTGCGGTGTAAATGTGCATACAGATCTATAAGCATAAATAAGTGAGCATTAAAATGTCCAAAACTAAAAATGAAGGCTAAAGTGTCATAATGCTTTAAGTCCTGGGTTAAATGCACGTTAAATCTGTCTAGGTAAGTTTTTCTGTTCACTCTCGACGGGTTTTATTTTAGCAAGCTAACAGTAGCTTTAACAGTTTGTTCTGTTAGCGACGTAACAAATGCACCTGGAAGTTAATAGGTGTAAATATGTAGTGTTTTTGTCTCTGGGAGAATGTGTTTGTTTTAATTTACTGATGCATAAATGTCCACTTAGTAAACACACAAAACAACGCTAGGTTTAATCTGAATTTACGAAGAGCTGGTGCGACTGGCTTCTCTTCTCTTTTTTTTATTTTATTATTTTTTGTTATATTGCTCTTGAGTATTAGAAATGACAACTTATCATGAGGTGTTCTGGGCAAAATAGACCTTCGCAGTCCCTATAGTTGTTGACCTCTCTCATTCTCTCAGAGGGTCGATTTTGAGAAAGTTGACTTGAGGTATCAGAGTAATGGAACAGCAGCAGGGCTTCCCCTGAGTAAAGTGCCAGGGTGAAGTTATAAACCAAATAAATGTCTAAAGCACCAGACTACCTACTCAATCCTCTGTTCCTTCCTCTTAAATGAAATGTCACGGTTATCTGTTTATCTCGTGGGTAGAGAGCAATTTTTTAGTAATTTATCAGGTTTGAAGTGTGTGACTCAGCTGTTTGTGTGACTCCGCTTTGATCCATGCATGTGTGTTTATGTTATGCGTATGGACTGTATCTGCTTATGTGTTTCCCCAGGGCGACTCTGGGGGACCTCTGGCTTGTGCGAGGAATGATGTCAGCTTCCTGTATGGCATCATCAGCTGGGGAGAAGGTTGCGGCCGCTCTGGAAAACCCGGTGTTTACACGAAAGTGTTGAACTATATCGATTGGATCAATTCAGTGATCAGACGCAAACCCAAGGCGTCATGAATAGACATTACCTGGACAATAGCTTTAATATATGAGATATTGTACTATATTTTATTCTTTTTATTTCGTCATGCTTGTGGAAGTTTATAGAATATATTTTTTAACTGTGAAACCTTTTGTGACTGAATAAACCCTTTACTGACTAGATCAAGCTTTTAGTGTCATTGAGATTAATGAAGTATTTTCACAAAACAATCCCAACTCAAGTTGCACTTAAAAGCAATGTCCACGCTCTCTCATCCATATCACCAGAAATTCAAGACGCTTATTGTGAAACTGTGCATTGGTACAACCACGCAAAAATATAATTATAAAAGATCATTTTAACATTAAAAGCTCATGTAGCTGAAGTTCAAAAGACATCTTTGTAGGTGCAGAAACATATTTCAGTGCTTTTACTTAAACTGTGACTTCAACTGCTTTCAGCACTTCCTTGCTTTCACTTCAATTGTATCTGCTGTTTGAACCTCTTTCTGGATTTCAACTATTACGAAAAACAAAGATATAAATACGCATAGCTTTGTTTTAAAGATCTCAAACATTTTGGCAGCGAGCGCATTTCAATTTTCACCAGAGAATTTGGCCTTTTTTTTTTACAGTTATGGATTTAAACTTCTGCGATATCAGAATGTATTTCAAACACACAAATACCATTACACGTTTCAAAGGGCCACTTCCACTATTTTCATTTTTCCTGTAGTATTTGCTGCATAATCAACCTGTTTTTTTCTAAAAAAAAAAAAAAAAAGGTAACGCACATTTATATGTATATTTGTAAAGGTACTTCCTAACTTTCAGAACTACAAGTGAAGGCTGGTATTCGTGGTATGAGAATGATCGTTTCCTTCAGCAGCAGGTGGTGTAAAGCAGCCCAGGTGGCAGCAGCATGGTCGGCTGGCTGGTGCACAGACAGACAGACAGACAGATAGTGGTCATGCCATTTTCCATGTGCCTTGCTGGGGGGCGAGTTTGCGCCCCTCTAGCAGAGAGAGCAGCTATTTTGAAAGTGACCCCTCATTCAGTCAGCGACTGTGCAGCTGTCAGGAACCATGACTGAAGATGACGGATTCTGTTGTCGTGGAGGGATATGCAAGACTCAGAGATGGGAAAAAGGTGTTTAGCGTGACTAAATTTTGCTGACGGATGTGGTAGAAGTAATTCAATGGACTTGCCTCCTGTGCTTAAAAAAAAAAGTGTGTCTGTACTTCTGTTTTCTTTCACAGTGGAAAACTAGGTGGCTCGTTCTTCGCAAGCCTTCGCCTGTAGCAGGTAAACAAAAACAAAAAAAACGTTTTTAATTTGTTTTGACCGGACTGTTTTACACGTAACACATTGGTTTCTTGCGCGGACTAATCTGTATAGTTTTGGCGCAGTGGGTAAAAATGAATGCGCTTGTTAGTATATTGGACATATCAGGTGCGACCCTGCATGTGTTTCACAGTTGCATGTGGTTGAAGCTGGGTTTGTGTTCGTATATTCAGAACTTGGGCCTTGTCAAATAAGCGTCAAAAGATTAAGAGCTTGTGAAATAGAGGGGATAAAAAACATTTTTTTTGTTGTATTTCAACCCTTTTTATAAACCTGTGACAAAAACTACATGAGAAATAATTTTTTTTAAAAAATGGTAGAAAAAAAAGGTTCGCTTAAGAAGTTGGAAAACGGCGAAGTTACACAAAGTTTCTGAGGGAAAACAACTGTTTTTGTGAAGATCCGAGTACAGATTCAGGTCAGAATGTGCAAGTGTATTTTTTAAGCAAGTCCATTTAAAGTGCAAATGTTTACCGTGATTTCGGCTGTAAAAGCTGGGTTGAAGTGTGTTCATGTCATTTGAAATGTGCATTCACATGTATTCGTTTGTTCAATTGAATTTCCCCTTTTCCCAATTTAAGTCTACGTCAGTTGTTTGTGTGTAACCTCAAATTGTGGACAAATAATTCTCACATTTCTACACATTCACATGCTGTAATTTCTCATAGGGTTTTTCTCCAGTTTAGAGATCTGATGCACAATCCCAGTTTTGAAAATATTTCTGAACATGATTCTTCAAGCTCAAAATCTCATTGACTCTTATTTGAGCCTATCTGCAAAGTTGATGTGCTAAAGACTGTTAGTCTGAGCCCTGTTGTATTTTTAGGCGCACCATGAATGTGCTCTTCGTCAATTTGCACTTGTTATTTAGTCACATTTACTGAGGAGGCTTCAACAAAGCGATGAAGTGGCTGTATTGCATTACACAGAAGGGTTTCTTTAGATATCTGGCACAGGACAGCTTAACATGCTCAACAGGTTAGACTGTGTGCTGCTCCTCTTCAGATCTTTGATGTCAGTGTTATCACAGCTGTCTGCGCTCATGCTTCAGTTATGCGGGTTAAGAAGTGTGTGTGTGTGGGAAGGAGTGGGATGCACACACACATCCTTGTTTTGTCAGTTGACACTGATTGTTTGAAGGTGCCAAAGGACACTACAACAGCTTCTGTGTGTCCGAATAAATGTTATCAGTATTTGACAGTGTAATTAATTATGTATTTAAACTGTGTTTCCAGTTACGTTCTGGTGTGTCTAAAATAATACAAACATGTAACAGTGACTAGGACACAAGATATTATTTTTCTACCGTTGACTCACACCCACTCTCTGATTCCGCCAGACTGCCTCTTGCTGCTGGTTTTTAAAGACAAGTCCGACAAAGCGCAGGGCAACAAAGAGAGGGCCAGTGTCACCTTGGAGGAGATCTGCGGTGTGGAAGCGGGGCAGTGGTATGAAGGTGTAGCTTTCACTCTGGCCATCCTCTGTCTGAACCAGGCTGCTCTACTGGGCTTCGACAGCAAGGAGGCCCTGCAGGCGTGGGACGCTCGCCTACGATACAGCCTCGGAGAAGGTGAGGAGATCCGTCTGTGCTTTGTTTTTTTTTTTTTATGTTTTGTCCTTCTGTTGTTTAATTTCCAGTGCACAAAAACTTTTCAAGGAATGCGAATCCCTCCAAATGTTACAGAATACGACCACTTTTGACCTCACTGTGCTGTAATAAAAGCAATTCTCAACAAGCGGATTAGTTCATCCATCATTATGGCAGGTTTCAGTGTTGGAAATTCACTAAAGTCCAAACAAAGCATCCTGCAATTTGCCAAACCTGTGCAAAAAAAACAACAACAAACAAGCGACATTAATCACAAGTAAGTATAGTTCCACCTTTTCTAGAGCCAGGAGCTCAAAAGTTCACATGTCAACAAATGGAAGCGTAAGACAAAGAAACAAACTGCCCTCAACAGCAGTGATAACGCCTGTAGAAAAGACTTTCAAATGCAGTTATAAACGGTCTACTCTATGATTTTTGATTTTGGATTAAGGAGCATTCGGTAAGGTCAGATGATCTTAGAAAAGGGGTCAGCAGTTTATAATTATATCCAGGGGCCTAATTCATGAAAGCTTTACAGGTGATCTGCAGAATCACCTGCAGCGAGTGAAATAGAGGCAGGAAAGTTTTGGCTGATGATTCATTCAAGCAAGGGAACAACATGGTACAGATTCATATACTGATCAAACGTAACTCCTCTCTTCCATAATGACAGAAAGATTTATCTGCAAGCGATTTTATTAAGCGATGTTTATGCTTCTTTTGACTTGGCAAGCTGATGTATTTTGGTTGTTTTTTATTGAGGTTATGGATGATTTTCTGAAATGCTGTTGGCCCTTTTTAGACTTCTCTGATGAAAAATAAAATATAAAAACACATTCTCATCCAGAGTTAAAATATCATGAGCTATATTCTGAGTGATTTTAAAAACTAGAGATGCACCGAGTGAAATGTGCTCCATGAAAATACACATGCTGTTGGTGTGGAAGTTCTTCAGCGTGAGTGAAGAAGATGCAAAACACCTGCAAGTCCAAAACAAGCCATGAGGGGAATAACCTCAAAAACATTTGCAACAACTAACTTGATCAAGCACTTATTAATTAATGCCCGTGCATGCTGCTCAGAGAAAATTGCAATCAGTCCATCTCCAATATAAACAGTTTTAATGAAGATGCAGGCTGGAAACCGTCACATCAATAGCGACGTGTAATGTTTTTACAACTTTATACTTCTATTTGATTTGATGGAGCTCAAGCAACATTTAAACTACTGATACAGTACACATAGGTCACATAACCATCCCCTAATAACTACAACTATGTCATAACCCTGCTACATGCTTCTGCTTTATCTTCCAAAACAAACTTTTTATTGTTGGGGATGGCCTTTTTAAAACTTCATAAAAGTTGGTTACAAGTTTTAAAAAATGTTTTAGAATTTATATTGTGATTATTCATTTTTCTTTACATATGCATTCTCTAGAGATCTATTGTATGCAAGTTATATAAGTGATAAACAAATAGGAGCTAATAATAGCATCGGACTGTTGAGCTGGTGGCTGGAGTCCAGCTGAATTTGAAAGCAGCCACTAATGACAGTGTTATGGGACCTGCCCGTTTGGTAGAGGACATGGTGCTAGAGACAAATTGCGTCGCAGTTGTTCCTTCCAATCTGGCAAGTGTGTGTGCATCTGAAAATATACGTGTCTCCTTGTTGTATGGATGCACCTGTGTCTGTGTGTTCTGAGAGAGCGAAATAAAAGCGTGTGTTCTTGAAATGCGTGCGTTAAGTGTGTCCAAGCCATCAGAAATGTCACCTGCCAGGCTGTGGGCCACTGCGCAAAGCTTTTGTTGTTGTTGTTGTTGTTGGTATGTGTGTGTGTGTGACACCGTATGAATCTTTCTTAACATGAGTGATGACGGGACTCAGCTTGCCGACATTTCCTCGTCACCGCCTCCACCAATCTCACCTGGCGAAGTTTGTTCAGCGCAGTAAAAGTCTTTGCTTGAATAAAATTCCGCAGAATCACAAACGCATACTTGGTTCTAATTTTACATGGAGTTTTCCTCATTCGTTTCTTATTAGCAACAGTACACAGACTTGATTATACATATGTTTGTGACGGGCTGTGATTGATTGCACTGGGCTTTAGATCTGAGACTGCTGTGTTCAGAGCTCAGCTCGCTGATCTCATTCTCTGTGTGCAGCTGTTTCTCCTTTTTTATTGTTGAATGAAATCAAGTCAGCGCTGGAATTCTAATTTTGAAAGGACACTATGCCATGTGAAGTCTAATTGCAACTATTTATATCCTGGACGTTCTTCCCCTTTTAATATAAACAGATTATGACCAAAATCTGGGCAGTTGCTTTCCTGTGAAGCTGCTTGAGATCTTGATTGTGAATGTGTGCTGCTTAGGGATGTCACAATACCTTCCAATGTAGTAGTCAATACAAATACCAGTGAAATTCCCCGATTTTCAAAACCCAATTTGATACCATGGTCAAAAACAAAACAATAAATCCCATGTAGCCTACTTCACCATACCATCTTTTGATATGTTTGCATACTTTTGTTAGGAAGTTAAACAGCTACCTCCTTTTTTTTTTTATGTTTCTTCAATAAATGCAGTTGTTGGACGGAGATGTTTTTATTGAAGTTTCCCACCAAAAACTCTTTAACAATATTACGTTTGAACACATCATAATAACTTTACAATTTGCCTTTGCCCATTACTCTATTTTACTGAATAGAGCTTGAAACCACCATAATGCAAGTCCGCAACCTCAGTTACTGGCTGCTAACAGCTAACACAACTAGCCTTCCTCCCGCCGATTTCAACACACACTTGTGTTGTTTTAGAATGTAGCATTATCAGGTAAATGCATGTGGCTATTTATGTTTATACATGTAAGCTAATCAGATATGCATGGATATGTTCATACGTGTGTGTGTGTGTGTCCATGTGTTTTAATGTGTGAGTGTGTGTGACTGTTGATTATGTGAAACATTTGCAGGTTGTGAAGACAAATGTCAAGCTCAAAAAACAAATGTTTTTACTCATGTTTCTTACAATTTTTATGATACATTGATCATTGCTTATGCATGAATGCTCTATTTTTCATCCCTGCTTCTCACCTCTTTATAGTGTAAATGTATTATAAAATACATGCTTCTGATACCTCTTAGGCAGACTGTACTGGTCCAGAGGAACACTACTGGAGTTGAATTGTTAGACTATGCCTAAAGTTTTAAGACTTAAGTTAAAGTGGTTTGCCTTTCTTCATTTCTCTACTAGTTTGTTTGTGTGTTTGTTTGCTTAGTTCACAGATTCAGTGTTGGAATCTTACCAGGGACCAAGTTGGAGAGTGGACCTGCAACTCTTCATTTGTGCAACAACTTACTGGCTCTCGCCAGGGACGTTCCTCCTGTTATTATTGGCCACTGGAACCTTCCAGACCTGCGCAGATATGGGCCTGTACCCAATGGATTTGTGTTCGAGGGAGGGACAAGATGTGGTTACTGTAAGTTTATTACTCTTTTATGGTACATTTGGATGTGTTTTCTTTAGGTAAATTGGCTATGCATCTCCATTAGCTGCTATGCTATTTGGCAGATGGTTCTTCAAGACATTAAGATAATTTGTTTATTGGGCTAAAACGGCACACTTGTGTTTGGGAAGCATGATACAGTTATACTTTTACATGAGTATTGAACATTCAATACCACAAATAACAGTGAGTGGTTTACAAAATGTGAGAATTAGGAAACAGAACATCAACAGGAAAATAAATCCAAATAAATTAAATCAAGATTAACAAGATTAAACTTTTCAAATTGGCAGCTGTCTATCATAAGATCATGTGAAAATCCATCTCGTCAGGCTTCAAGTAATGCATTTGTGGCCGGACAGCCAGTGACCAGACCAATCCGTGTACTATGAGGAGTTAATGGCAACTCCAGGCATGGTTTAGTGTGAGACGATGCGGAGAGGCAACAACAATGGCGGCTCCTAAAGAGGTTAGCGTACATGCTAGCTACCGGGGGACACACCAATCTAATCGGTGATGGTGTCATTATTCTATAGCCATTACATTGTGCAATCAAAATTTACTTCATAATAAGTTAAAGCAAAAACTCTTATTTAAAATGACAAAATACAAGAAAAAAAAAAGAGCACAAAAAAATCAAATCATGTTGGACTCTTACCATCTTCATCATGTTGTGACAATAATGTCTGTTAAGCAAAGTTGGCTTGCATCATTAGAGGCTAATGGCTCATCAAATGTGTGTCTGAGCTGTGTTTTTCTTGCGTCTTTCTCAAATGAACCAAATAATTACTGGCTGTGATTCAAGAAGATTTTTTT
>CALSBV010010748.1:284704-334536 GCA_943590825.1 Bovichtus diacanthus
GCTTTTCATGGTTTCATGAAATTGAGGGAAATCTTAACGGTACAGCCTACGATTATTATTATTATACGTTTTCTTATGAGATGGTTCACGTACCCCTGGTGCATCTGTGGCTGTACATGTGAGCACATACAATCCTTGATCCATTAGTTAACGCAATCCATTGTGACTGCTCTGTTGCTTGCTTACTAGTTTTCATGCACTCTTAATCCCAGCACACAGTCTTAAGGTGTTACACCTGACTCGGGTCATTGGGAAACCCAGGACATTTCTTGTGCAGTCAGGCCTTTCATAGCTGGTCATAGCTGGTTGTTGTGACATTAAATATACTTCAAAGTCTCACGTTTGTAATCCTATTTTTTTTGTATTTTCCTGCTGAAAAAACAACTGGATTTAAAGGAAAAAATCATAATGTGTTTTTGTTTTTTTTAAATTGGCTGAGCTGCTCCACAATCTTTCCAGTTAATCCCTGGGAGCTGCAGAAATACCCCCCTGGGGTAGGTGTACCCTGGTAGGGAATAACTCTTAAACAAACAAGTTGCTTCTAACTTTGTGGCAACAGTTTTGGTGTGGAAGAACTTGACTAGCCTGACCTCAAACTCCTCCAACACTAACTGAGCCAGGCCTTGTTGCCCAACACTAATCGCCCGGCCTCACCGATGCTCATGTGGCTGACTGGGACCACATCCCTGGTTTCAAAATCCCCGTGGAAATCCCGTAGCAGCAGATTCATGCTTGTTGTGTTGGAGTTAGATGTTTTACAATCGCACATGGATGTAATGTGGACGCATAATGTGAAATAGGGGCAGTTATTGGTAATTTGATTTACCGAGATGAGTAATGGCAGGCTCATTACATAAATGGCAGTAAGATATTTTTCAGTTGTTCTCATCTTTGACTCGTTTCGATTTTGCATTAGTAAAACCGCCGCTTCATGGCTGGAGGAAATTACTCCGTCTGTGAAAATCACCCCTGTTGTTCGCAAAATTCAGCATCATGCGTCACTCCAGAGAAGTTGTTTTTGAGAAACCAGAGATACCCTTAAACTCAGTTATAGCAGCTGTGTGTGAGTGTGTGTCCCTGTGATGAGGTAAACCAGAGTTTACATCTTGAACCAGACATGAAACCGTTAGAGCAGAGACGAGCGCATGTCAACACCTGGAGGGGAGAGAGACGTACATGAGGGGAACGCCAGAGACATCAGAGCGCTACAGACACGCGATGACCCTGCTGGAAACATGACACTTCAGTATGCGATGTGTGATTTATTTAGCTCCATTAAATCTTCAGCAGTGGATCTTTTAGATAATACGAAGACGGTCAGACGTCACGTACACCTTCATGTACAGAAAAAGAGCAACAAAAAAAAAAAAGGGGAAATGTGTGTGAACCCAAAGGTGCATCTTAATGTTAGAAGTGTTGAAGGGCGTGCATTCCTGTGACATGTAATCTCTCGGCACAGTTTATCCACTGCAGCAGGAGAAGTTGTGTGAGGTCGTTGAACCTCTCACTTCTGGTTGAAGCTGCATTTGTCCGACCTTCTTGAAATCAAATTCAAAGGGGGCTTTTTGTAGGGACAAACCTTCAGAGAGTTATCTCTGCTCTGCAGTTCATCCCATCTTTATGGAGATTATTAACATCTTTTAAGCTCTTGTTTGGTTCCAGCGTCACTGTTTTGGTTCAGTGTCACTGATCTCATCGACTGTTTGCAGTGAAAAAGCTGTAAAAGCTCACTGCACGCCGCCCTCGTGTCACCAAGCACGTGGACACAACTCCAAATGAATGCTAATATTGCTGGATGTGTGAAAAGGCAACAGTTTTCTTCCATTTTAAAGTGATCGTATGCCATTGTTGCGCTTCTAGCTTGTTGTGCCGCTTTAAAGACAGTCGCAATAATTGCTAAGGGGAAAATTCAGTTTTATTTATTTTGTGTGGGAACTAAACCAGACAGTTCAAATGTGTATAGAAAAAGTTGCAAATTTCACTATTCATAAAGAAATCCATGTGTTGGAGAAGGGGTGTGTGTGTGTGTGTGTGTGTGTGTGTGTGTGTGTTGGCACTGGTTCCATAGATTTTAGTTTGTCTCACTTGAGAATGGAAGAATAGAAAAATATAGTAAGGTTACCAAAAAACTAACTATTCCTTTATAAATAATAATAAAGACTTTGCTGCTGTGAAAATAGAAAGAGCAGCCTTTGCTCTCGTGAAGACTCGAGCTAATTTACACTTCCCACTACCGAACACTTATTTAATAAGTTCTGTTGCTTTGTAATGACGCTGTGTTATATCACCTTTTTGGAGGAATGACCAGAAGGGTCCATGTGTGAGTTGTTTTTGCTCCTACACAGAATCACTAAATGAGTCCTGCCACCTGTCCTTTTTGTTTTGCTTTGTGCTTAGTTTCTTTTCTTTTTTCTTTTTTTTTTGGTACTCTAGCTTTTGGCAGTGCACCTGATCAGTGACCTGCTATGAAACGCATGACATGAGAAGATGTTGTTCTTCAAAGTTCTCGAAGAAATTCAATTCAGAGTCGGAGTCTAACCGAAGTAGTTTCTGTGCCAGAAGAGTACAATATAAGACTAAATGAATGAATGACTTCAACTTAATTGTGTCCATGTCATCCACTTAAGCAGGCAATGCATCTCAAATGTTGACTGGTGCAGACAGGAGTGTTGGGAATGTGATCGAGGCCTGCCTTGACATGGGTGGTCTCGGGGACAGGGCAACACAACGACCCTTTAATGTTGACACCTTGTGATGGACAGCCGCTTGTATTGCCACAGGGAGGTCAAGAGACCTCTGGGGAGCATGAACTCTGTCCTTTTGAATTCTTATATCACCTTTTGATGACGTTCTAAATTGATGTGAAAGGCAAACTCGGAGCAGTTAAGAGGACATTTACATTTTTTGTGACTTAATATGTAATGTAAATGTATATTAGCCGCCTCGAGTACCAAACGTTAGCACTGAATGCTTGGCCAGATTTGTTAACTTATTCTTTATTCTTCTTTATTTTTTTTAGAAAAACACGCTTTTATTCCTCAAAGAAAAGTACCATGAAAAGATAATTTCAGTATTGCTACGTACAGAACAATACATCAATTTAATCTATTTGTTGCTTGAAGAAATTGGCAACTATCTTTCAATTAATCATTAGTCATTGTTGGCTCCGGTAGCAGCGCAGCTCGAGGGACATCTTTGGTCCAGACTGAAGTATCTCGACTATTTTATGGATTGCAGCAAATACAGATATTAATGGTGACCAGTTAATTACTTTTATGAATTTGACTTATGACCCCTTAACTCTCGCGCCACCATGAAGATATTTGTGGTTTTGAGTTTTTCCGACATGTTTAGACCAAACGAATAATGGATCGTTTGAATGAGTGTTAGTTGCAGGTATATCATTCATATTTCCGCTACAATTCAACATTTTCAAACGATGGGTGGCTGATCTTGTGATGTATATTTCTTATTTATTACCTCCTGTACAGTGAAATTGTACTAATTACAGTCTTGTCTGGTCTTGTGGTAGATATTTCAAAACTAACGTGACACTAATAAAGTTTGCTTTCCACAGGGGCCGGTGTGTTTTTGCTCGCATCTGCTGAGAGCGAGCAGATCAGCTTTCTATTCGACTGCATCGTCAGAGGCATCTCCCCCACCAGAGGCCCTTTTGGACTGCGTCCAGTTTTGCCAGGTCGGTACCAGAGGTGTTTAAAGCAGCTTAGCTGGGAAGGACATGAAAACCAACTGTGTAAGAGATCCATAAAGACGGGGAAAGTTTAGCTGTAATGACTATTATTTAAAGAAAGAAGGTGGATCTCTTATGTGACGCTTATTTAGATAATTGATGGCCTCGCTGTTGCCAAGGAGTATGAGCAAACACTTCAGTCAACATTTAAATTGTAGCCAACCGTGCATGGCTCCCCTATGGTGCCTCCAGGAATTATCAGGTGTGCTGCCTTCCTAGAATCCAACAATTTTTGGCAGAATGAGTCAGAGGATTCCTCCTGTGGATGGATTTTCTTTGATGTTACAAAATTATGACGGACAGCTGCTTTTTTTTTTTATGTAATTGGGTAATCCTCTGAAGCAATTTATAATTTTAGTCAAACGCCCTAACCCCTGACTTAAGTGTACTAGGGTGATTTGTAAAGCTTAGGGTCACCTTATACATGAGTAAGAGGATAACTACTGTACTAACTGTGATTATGGCAGCAAATTCAATTGTAGTCTATGTATAGTTGAGGGTAGTGCTACTGGTGGGCGTGCTGGAGGATGGGCCGAGTTCCAAATAGACGGGGTTGTCTGGCAAGATTTCAATTTGTCAAGGTGCCAAGCACACTGGTTAAATGACCTAATATGTGACAGAAAAAGAGCGAACATGTGAACATCATGATCTCCATTTGGACATATTTGAAAAATACAGTTTTCCAAAGAGTTAATGGGGCGGAATATTTGAATACTTGCTGTGTAACGGTGAAGTTTTGTCTGTGTAATAAGCCCCAAGCTAGGGCGTGCCCACCCTCGGCTACTCTGTTCTCCTGCTAATCATTGTGAAAACCCAACAGTATTCGCTTTGTTTCTTTGCAAAAAAAAAAAAAAAGAGGCTCCAATAATTCATAATGGAACATTACGGAGCTAAATAGCCATATATTTCCCTCCAGGAGTTGGTAGAGACCAAAAGCAGAGCTAAAAAGATGGTGACTACTGGACTTGCATTCAAATGGAGGATCATGTTGCTCTGTATCTCCTGCATGCGTGTAAATAAGCAACTGTTTTGCTAATATATTTTATGAGACAATAATATATCAATATTGTATTTACAGCTTGTTTCTGCTGCCCCAAGTGGTCAGAAAATCAGTTGTTGCAGGTTTAAAATGAAATAAAACTGGCACATGGAAAAATAAATGCGGACACGTCCTACAGAAATGTCGTGTGTTTTATAATCTTCAAACGCTTATTTTCAAAGTGTTCCTCTCTCTCTATCCACCATATACTGTCCAAAAAATGGAAATGGTATAAATGGTCTCCGACACAAAGAATCATACAAGAAAACTTTCTCCCCCCCTGTACTTTATCTGTGCGTTTTCTTATATTTCTTTTAATTTGATAACACATTTGTATGCGAGATCTAATAATGTTGGACGTTTTCTGCCCTCCTGCTGTCCACTTTAACACTTTGATTTTCAACACTAGCAGTTTAAAAAAAAAAAAAAAAATCTCACCCAGAGTGCACCTTAACAGAAAATGTGGACAGGCAGCTGTGGGGTCTCATGGATATTCTGGTTTTCACACATCTCGCCGCCCAATCACAGATTTAGCTCATACTCCTATTATTGTGGTGCGTAGTAGAAAAAATAGCAGAGAGGATGTCGGGGGGAGAGCAAGGGGTCAAAGTCACAGTTCACACCAGCAGAGCAGCCAAAGCCTCCTAATCACTCCGGGCATGTATGTAACCTCATCCACAGGATTCCACTGCTGCCTCCCCCCTTCATTTCATACTCTGTCACACACCGCTCCGCTCTCCCCTTTCCCTCTCTTTCATTCTATACTCTCATTCCTCCCTGCAATCCTTCGTCGTGTCTCTCGTTCCTTGTCCGTCTCTGTCTAGCACGGCTCCCGACTAAATCTCTCCGCCTCTGTTTTGATTAATTGCTGTTATGCTCCCAGGCTCAATCATCTGTTTTGTCACCCTTGTGTGCTGTACTGTTCCCATGGGGATCGTTTTGAACTCACCTTACTCTAGGAAAGTTCCGCAACGAGTAATCAAGCCATGGATGACAATGTAGTGAATGGAGATTACAGTGGCTGATGAAGATGAAGAGGAAAATGTATAGTTATGACGTGTCAAGTCCCGTTAGTTTTATTCATAAAGCCAAATATCACGGATCATAAATGTATCTCAGAGGGCACAATAAGTGCTCTTAGTGTCAGCTTCCAATTTTTATTCTATGCTAAGCTAAGTGAACCGGCTGCTGGCTGCGGCTTCATATTTAGCGTGCAGATCAAACGTCTATTTAGTTTAGATTCCTTATCTCATAGCCACAGACGTGACATAAATGTAGTATGGACTGTCCTTTGCCAGCTACAGTAGCCAAAATATCCTAATTTGGTCAGAGGGGAGGAGGCGTTGGTTCGTCGGTGGAGCTTAGTTGGGATGAGCAAGCCACAAAAAATGCAGCGTCTGATAGGCTGCAACACCTGTCCGCCAAGCAGATATTACTCCACTCCTTTCTGATCTCTTCGGCTGTGCTCCATGTCGTCGTGCTGGCATGCTGCTTGTTGCATCGCGGCGATGGCAGGGAAACCTACTCAAATGGAGTGAAGGCATCGTACGAGACTGATGTTGAATTTCAATTAGCTGATAATCAAACGGCAGCAAGTAGTGGAGACGCCGTGATGAACGTTCGCTTAATTTTTCACAGCATAAAATTAAGTGAAGACAGAGGCAGCACGATACCTTTTTTTTTGCATTTGGATGCAGCCATGACAACCAATGTGAAATGTCAGTTTGTATTGTTTACGGTGCTGCTGGCACACTTAGTACATTTGAATTGATAGGCCACACAGAGCCTTCAGATCCTGAAACTGTAATTATTAAAAACATTCTCACATTTTTATCCTATTAAGATGAAAGTGCGTTTTTCATCATGATTTTAAAACATCTGGTTATAATGAGAAATTGTTTTAATTGGAACGTTCTGGTTAGACGTTTAGTATTAAGTGAGTGTGACCTGTACAAATAATAAATGTTTGTATGAACATTTGAAATCTGAAATGGTTTCCTCCGCCCAAATACATTCCCTGAACACGTAAAGTACGTATGTTTTTCAGAAGGGAACCCAGGAAATCTGGTTCTTGATACACAACAGCAGGACAAAGAGCTTTAGTCTTCCAGTTCAAGATAGAAGTTCAAAAGGAAGGAAAATAAATTCATAACAAACATAACCAACATCCAACTGTTGTGACTAAATGTAATCGTTAAATGGTAGTACAAACATTTGAAATAATGGCTCAAAATGTTTCTGATTTGACTGTTATTTGACTTTGTGTGCACTGGACTGCAGTAGGGGGCCAAATGCATTTCTTGGTGAACGCCAGTAGAACACACAGCTTTTTGTCTTCAAAAGGACAAAAGTGAGATTCATGTAATCGACATTTAACTATATAGGACGAGGGACAATTGCTGCAAAGCGATACTTCACATGTATGATGTGACCTTAACCATCTGAAGAGTTCTGGTCCATTTACCACATTACTGCTGCGGGTGGGGGGGGAAATCGATCCAGTTTTAGAGTTGACCTTGGTGGTCCAAGGTACATAAGATCCTTGAACAGCACCAGCAGCAGAGCGCGTACCAACGTAGCCACGTGGCAGCGCTATTAATAAACCCTGTATGCTGCACAAATACTGCAAGGTGTTCCCCTGTGTGACCCTTTTTCTGTGCTCGTCTAAAGGCTTGTTACACTTACAAGCCAAATAATAGTGCACGACACTCCTGGCAAAGTGTTTGTCAGTTATTGTTTTCACTAACATCTTGTCCCTGACTTTTTCTTTGTTTTCTTTTCCACTGACGCCACCGTTTTCCCGAGTGAGACCCTTGTGGTTTAAAGGGTCCCTTCTTGTTCTTTCCTCTGGAGTTGTTGTTGGATGTGTTTCCACAGCTGTGCCTGTGTCACCGCAGTGCAGAAACCTCAGCTGCGTCACATTCGATCCAACGTCTCAGTGACCGTAGCGAGACGTGCCAGACTTACCGTGTCGTCACTAAGTTAGTTTGACGACTGCGATGTAAGTCTGTACATCTGTATGTGTATAAATCGAGCACCTGTGGGTTATTCTTCGGATGCTCTCTCTTAACAGACCCCAGTGCCAGTCAGACGAACTCGGAGGAGAGGTTGAACCATGAGGCTCAGGAGCTGGAGAAACGACTGAGCATGCTCTCTCATCGGAGCAGCACAGGTAGAGCATGTTACTGTAACGCTGTGCTCACATTTAAAGTAGGTAAAAAAAAAAGGTGGAACTGCAGCTAAAAGTACAACTCTTCCCGCTCTGAATGTGTATCCTTTTTATTTTTGTATAATCATTCCAAAGCACCCATAATCGATGTTTTATTGCTGTGGTCCCTATTCCCAACCCGAAAAGTAAGAGGTACATTGGCTTTTAACATTGCTGCACTTAGATTTAAATTGTTTGCAGATTTGACTTTACTCACACAGGTGATTTATTGTTCCTATTATGTGGTGAATACTAGGGGTGGGGCATAATGATAGTATGATGCTGTATGACACTATGCTTTATAGATGATAAATGTTTTCCTTACAGCTGTTGATTTAATTCATTAACAGTTTCTTAACGTTTTCTTTCTTGGCAGTCTCGTCCTCGTACTGCACGTCTGCTGGAGGAGATGACCGCAGCATGTCCGGTTCCTCCGACGCGTCCGACACGAGCCAGTCCGACTGCAGCATTGGCAGCCGCATGGCCATTTGGACTGAGCCGTCCTCCAACCCATCTGAAAACGTCAGCCACGTGGGAGCTAAAGTGGCCTTGCAGAGCATCGAGAAGCTTTCCGTCAACCAGGGAGGTGGGAACCGGCCCGCTGCCATGCCTCCCCGGCAGCTTCAGGAGATCGGCCGTCAGAGCTCGTCTGACAGCGGCATCGCCTCCGCCAGCCACTCCTCTTACTCTGGAAGTTTCTCCTCCTACACAGGCAGCCTGGATATCACTCCCGGGGAGGACTTTGGATCTGTTTTCAGCTTGCCTCCCCACTTGGCCCAAGACCTGAGCCCTTGTACTTGCGCCACTATACCTGCACATGAATACCAAGTACCAACATCACTTAGGTATGTCTATGAGAGCCCCAGGAGTCTGTTACAGGAGGGAAGTGCGGGGGCCACTGCCAAGGACAATGAACCCTCCACTCTAACTAAGGACACTCCTGCCTCTTCAGGCCTTGCAACAGACTCTACAAAGGGGAATAAAAGCAGCGGCATGACCTGTGAGGGTCACTCAGAATCTACTGAAAGACAGTCGATGAGTGACCACTTACAAGGCCCCTCAGAGGAGAGTAAGAAAACGAAGGTGACGCCCTCTAGTGAACACCCAGACTCCTGTCACATTTGCAGCTCTCTCACATCCGTCTCCAAAACCATTGTGACAATCTGCTCAGTTTGTGGCGGATTTAAGGTAAGTAAAAATATATACATTTTGTGTCTTTTTATCCGTTTGCCATCTCGGATATAAGCGTAGTTCTATTTTCGTTCGGCCTTCTGTTTGCCTCAAAACTTCAAACTAAAAAAGACAAAAAGCCATCGTCTGTGTTGTTGGTCCTCTGCACATGCTCTGTTGTAAAACTCCCTGTCATACAGTAGCAGCTTGTGTGTGCATGCTTTATCATCACTGTATCATCTGTTCTCTACCTCGCTGTCAATATGACCTTTGCGGTATCGTGCAGGCTGGCGGTGAAGTCGCTCTGCGTTTGGTGACAAAACAACCAACAGTGCCATGGTCCATCTGTCTAACAAGTTAGCTTTTCAGCAGCCAATTGACATTAACACTGTCCTTCCATCCAGCAGATTTAGACCTTGTGAGTGTCTTGTAGTTTTTCTGTTTCAGGCCTCTACCTCCTTTTCAATTGCTCAACTTAAAACTGTTGAGGTAAAAGAGCGTTCTTTTTAAATGAGAACTACATTGAAACTCCAAACTGAAAGTCATCCAAATGTATGTGTTTTTTAAACCAAAGAAAAAAAGCTTAATAGCCTAGTTAAAATTTCTCAATATGAACTATGAGGTTCAGTTGTCTCCTCGGTGGAGATTTCTTCTTTTAGAGTTAGATTGATCTTTGTTTTAGGGCTGGCACGAATGATTATTTTGATTATCGATGAATCTAGGGATTCTTTCCCTAATCGTTTGGTCCATAAAATGTCAGAAATGACTTACAAATGCCCATCACAATTTACCAAAGCCTATGTTAACATATTCAAATCGCTTGTTATTTCCAGCCAACAATTCAAAACCCAAAGAGTTTAATAGATGTCTAAGAAAATTAGTAAATAATCACATTTGCATTTTTGGAAGCCGAGATTGCATTCTGCTTAAAAATGACTTTAGTCTGTTTGTAAAATAGTTGACGATAAACTATTCCATTAATTGGCAAAAAAAAAAATGTCTGCTTGGATTTTAGAATAAATCAGTTTCTGCTCTTTTGATTTGGAGATGTATCCTGCTGGGCTGTGATACATAGTCTGAAGTCCGAAACAGACCAAACAGTCATCAAAGAACAACTGTTGCGTCGCCTCACGTTGCCACGTCGTCTTGGCTAAAAAGTGTCATTTGAACACACCGCAAAAACTAGCGGCAACGGAAAAAACTAGCACTTGCGTTCTGCGCCTGCGTGAGAGGAAATTACTCTCCATAGTCTGTATTCGTCATTAGAGAAGGTAAACCGGAAGACCTACGGCTGTAAATATACAAGCAGTTGTTAAGATACGCACATTAATACAAAGCAGCGTTTGCCGGCCACTTTCACGCCACTCTTGCTCGCCACTTCGCTTCGTTCCAGGTGGACATGTCGTTGTGAAAATATCCGTGTATATGAATGATACGATGAAGATGAAAAATGAAAAGAGACTCTGTGTGTGTGCGCCCTCTTGGCTTTAGTCGTTCGACTGGCTGTTCAGTTTAAGCTTATCAAACACTGTGATTTCTTTTGCCGATTTTTAAACACGTCGAATTGGAAACAAGGCCGACAGCCAGACATTGACCGACGGCCGATATCGGCTTGGTGTGTCAGGGTCTTTACATCATTTATACCAGTTTCCTGCTCACAATTTCCTCTTGTCTCTGATGATTTCTTCAGTACAAACCTGCAGTATGTTATCGAATATCTTATTGCACTCTTTAGGGTTGAACTTGAGCTATAATTAAAATGTCTTTGTAAATCCTTATCATGTGAACATCCAGGTGCAAACTCGAGTAAAAGCTTTTTTGTCCTTGTGCGCCCATGTCAGCTGTTTGTCATGTGCATGGACTACTCCAAACATATAGCTCCACCTGCTGGTAGTGTATTAAGCTAAGAAAGGAACTTGCATTGGACGACCTGAAGGAAATGTTCTCTTTCCCTTTTTTTGTTTCCCTATAGTCAGTCTTCAGTGAAATGAATTAAAGATGAGAGTTATGGGCCAGAAGCTGATGGATCAGACATGAGCAGTGTGGGAGGGCGTTTATCACCCTCAGTCTGAGCAACAAGATCCACTGTAGTGTTTAGTGGATAACAGTTAAAGGACCAGTTCAAAAGAGACCATCAAACCATAACTAAATACATGCATGCATATATATATATATATATATATATATATATATATATAGAGAGAGAGATAGATAGATATATATCTATAGATATAAATGCAGTCGAATAATTGTACTATAATTAATTGTACTATTATTGCAGTCGCACTGTTGTCAAAAAGACCTAAAATGTTCGGTCTGGCTGCTTTGAAAAGAGGGGGGGAGATTATGGGTAATACATCTACAAAAGAAGTGGAATATGCAGTTATCTGACAGCCGGGGACAAGGCATTTAGAGCATTCACAGCCATGGTTCGCACAACTTTGAAAATATGAATGTATTAAAGTTATGAAAATATAAATGTATTAAAGTTGCAGAAACTAAACGGTCCACTGTGGTGTAGGGGTGTAAGGAAATGTACATACTCATATTAAACACCAGACGAAGATATATGCACATTGTTGCGTATTTCTGTAATTGAGCCCATTTTAGTTAAGAATGTAATTTGTGTAATTTTCTATTTCCTCTCACAGGGGACACCGTACAGCTCTGGCAGTGGTTCAGCGATACCTGCCATACCAGGTAAGTGTTATCAGTTGAAATACAGTATGTACACTGCACGCATTGATTCTTGCACGCATGAACAGAGTTGATGCACGTTTTGTGAATAAGCGTTCGTCATTTGCTGCACAGTTTGCCAATCCAGAAATCAAAGTGTATTGAAGGTTTATTGGCTCCAGAGCATCATATTTTCAATCCAGCAGATCAAAGTGTTGACAAATCACCATGCAGACCGTACGCGGCCAGTGACTACACTAATGCCGTGGAGAAACATTGTGCCTCTCCTGGCTCTGGAAATGTCCAACGCTCTGAGGAGCCGACAGTGAGGACGGGTGAGGATTCACCGGTGCCAGAAAAGGGAAGCGAGAAATTAGCCAGTCTCCTTGCCGATCTGTTAGGCTTTCCTAGCGCAGGTAGGCATCCTGAGGCAAAGACTAACAGACTGAACCTGTATGAGTCAATGAGCCCTATATTTGGAAATAAGCTAAAATCTGCACCAACCTGTGTACCATTGCAAGATTCACAGCAAGACAAAAGAGCTGCCATTTATGAAAACTGTTTAAAGTGTCAAGGAGAGCACTGCCACCCTCCTCCACGGGTCGTACCTCCTGAAATGCACCACAGCGGCAACGTTTTCACTTTACAAACCTTTCCAACTGGGCTGCACCTGAAGAAAAGCGAAGAACACGAAGAAGCTGCTAATGAGGAAGTGCTCCATCATGCTCCCGGTGATGGATCACAGAGCGTGGACGGGCAGTGTCAGTATGAAGAGATGAATGGTCGGACAGCGGCCAGTGAAGGTAAGAGGCCCCTTCTCCAGTTTCCTCTTCCACTCACAACAAAGCTTCTACGGTTCCTTTGGTGTCCTTTTCCTCTTCAGTCCTTTTTGAAGTGGGTCTTCTCTTTGTTTCCGCCTTTTGTTCTCTTGATCGTCAATTTAAAAAAAAAAAAGAAAAAACACTTTCCTCCTGGCTTCTTTTGTTTAATTAACTGGCTGTTTTCTGCGATGTTTCCTTTTCTTGTGTTGCTTCTACAACTGGGTTTTTTTTTTTTTTTTTTTTTAGGGCTGTGAAAAATAGAGGGAATTAAAGCTGCTGCATGAGTTACGAAAACATAAATGACTTGCAGTATAGGCTCTATATATAGACTTAGAACACTTTTTATAAAAGCTGCCTTGTTGCAAGGTGGTACCCAAAACTGATAAAATGAGTTTTGTTTTTTGACACAAAATATTTTTGAAATGGCTTGCTTGCATTTTGTTAAGAATTGTTCAAACTTGTGAAAAACAAACTCATCAGCACCGTCTGGTGTAATGGCCACACTGTTTGTGAAGTTCCTCAAACACAAGACGCTAAAGTATCCTTAGCATTTATGTTCTGAAATGTATTGTTGGTTTATTAGGTACACCTAGCTAAAATTAATCCTGTCTTGTACAACAGTCCTGCGTTGTTTTTGCATCATATTGACAGGTGGTTATTTTTTTTTGTCCACCCCATTTATATCAGTGAGTGTAGGCTAAATAACACCCCTCAGTATAAAGCGATACAGTTCACCATCATACAAGTGATCAACACCTTTTTTAAAACACCTTATAAACCTAAAGGTTGTTTGGTGCAGGTGTTGGAGTAGTTTGTACTACTTTTAGCTAGGTGCACGTGATAAACTGGCAGCTGAGGGTATATGCCAGTTGGAGAGATGGCTGATGTTAGCTTAATACAGATTTATCGGTATATATGTTGAAAGAAATTGCAGATATATGTTTGAGGTCATTTAAAAATGGACAATTGGCAGATTTGTCTGAGAATTTGTCTGAGAATTAAAACAAATATATATATATATATATATATATATATATATATATATATATTTGTTTTAATTCTCAGACATCTATTGGTATTGACTTTTGAAATCTATATCTATAATAATCTATTATGTCAACACCAATACATCTGTCATAAACAAATGTTCAGATAATAGTGTCAGTGCTGATCTCTCAGTCAGGCTCGAATATTCTACATTATACAACAAAGTATTAGTAATAACGGTGTTTAAATGTTAGTACTTAGATTTGGTGTTGTGCATATTTTCAGGACCGGTAATGAAACTAAACTGTCTGCTGCACGTTTGCCTCTTTGTGACGTCTCTTCCTTGCACGCTATCATGTTATTAATACAGCTCTTATTTCCAGCACCAGGCCTTGTATTTCCCATGTATAATAGTTAGTGGTAAGGTTAGACAAGTTATTGTTCCCACCACCTGGATCTGGACAAATTCATGCATTCATACCCAGAAAGCACCTTGTCTGACTTGATTCACAAAGTGTTTTTTTTTTTTTGTTTTGTTTTTTTTAAAAGCACAATGTGGGATTAATTTTATGCCCTGACTATTGGCACAAAACAAATTACAGTTTAATTACTTAAATTTAAAAGCCACCTTATTTTCCTCTCCCACCAGACAAAAGGCTTAATAGTAAAGAGGAAAGACGCAGAGCTGATCCTGCTTATGAGATCATGGAGAGTCGGGCACCGGAGAGGAACTCGGAGGTAGGCCAATTCAAAACTCTCTAATCCGCATTATGCTATCAACCACTTACACATTGTGACTGTGTAACTCTTTGAGCTCTGAGTTCAGCTAAACATTTTGGGCCAAATGTCTGATATCATGAGATTAACTCTCGTGTTTGAAAGAAGCTTAAGTAATATCCGAAATTGAACATGGGGGCGTGAATGTTGAATCAGCATTTCGTAGTTTTGAACTTCTTGTCCAGTTGGGAAAGTTTGGAGCGTCTTCAGCGATGTGCTCGGTCTATGTGATGGAGCGGCATTAAAGCTCTGTGCTTCATGTAAGTGCCGTCTCTAGTGCTTTGGAGTTCAATGTGGGTGTGCGACGAGACGCATTGTTCTCCGAGGTGTTTGTGCAGCAAAAAGGAAGAAAAGATTTGATCAAGAAGTCTGGATGATGTGACCTCAGAACTTCACTGTTGTCGTAGACCGATTAATTGATTAATTGATTAACTGATTAATGCCATTTTGAGATCGGCCGATTTTATTTCAGTATTTCACAGTTCACACATTTTCATTGTCTCAGAAACGAGGTGAAGCTGCTATCTGCTGATAAATGCTGTTAAGTGCACTAAAGCTGTATTTTTCATTGAGTCTTTTTTTTTTTTTTAACAATTTTGATTTTCGATTACTTGCGGACATTTATTTAGTTAATTGAAATAAGTGTGTAAACAGACAATGCAGACTATAACATTGTTAAATAAATGCTTAGGATTAACAACGTTGTGTCTACTTTGTTATTAAATTGTTGCCCTTCTCTCTGAATATTGGCCGACAAACACTACACTCGGTTGCCATTTACATTTTGTTCTAGAGAGGTGTTGTTGGTGTTATAATGCTCATGAAAGAAGCATTTATTGCACAGCTTTGTGTTGGACAACATTTTCTAACCCCTGGAGTGTCCCAATATCACAAATTATACATTTGTCTCAGTGGGCTTTACAGACTGTACAGGATACGACCCCCTCTGTCCTCAGACTCTGGCACGGCACAAGGAAACACACTTATACTTACTTACAGTGGCTGTCTGGATCAGAGATTACATGGCAATTTAAAAGGCATGGTTATCCATCCATAACGATGATCCATTGCAGACAGTGTTTCCACATGTTAGACGCACTGTAGCCCTGAGCTCTCAGTGAATCTGGAATTTCTGCCGTCGCCTATAAATACTCCTAATGTGTCCACCGAGCAGTCGAGGAGAAAGTCATCGTCACACTTCTTGTGTAATAAACTTATGGGTATAGTTGCCTCCTGCAAATTCTAATTCTAAGCGTGTCTTGCAGGCAGAGGAGAAAAGCAAGTACGAGCCGATGGGCAGCTGTGGTCAGCAGAGGTTCATTCAAGAGACTGACGGTGAGTGAGCACGACATCAAGTCCTGAACATAACCAGGTTGTTTTTCTCAACCAAGCCAGTTAAACATATGCAGATTGTTGCTTTCGTCGATGCACAAATGGACGGTCGGGAAGGTTTCCAGGCGTGCATTACCCAGGCTTCTTGTATTAACCAGGATCCACTTATAAAAAGTTAATTAAATTTATGAGTCATGCACCTGAATCGGCAAGGCAATAAACTCGTCACCTGTTGCTTGGTATGGATGAATAGATGAATAAATTAAATGAAATGAGGCTCATTCAGCGTCTGAGATGGCAGACGGGCACAAGGCATTGCATCAGGGTGATGTGAGGAACAGACGCATACTACACACACACGTAATGTTTACTCGTCTTTACTCAGGGTAATGGACTGTGACATTGATGGGTAGTTGTTGTCATAAAGTACATGGCACGTACATTAAGGTGCTGCATACAGACTCATAATATCTGGAGCCGGTTGCACCAGCTCTGTGTAAATTCAAATTTAAGCGAGTATGACGTGGTGGAGATGTACACATCACTAAATTATAGCAGATTGCCCCCGACTAGCTAGTAGTTAGACGAACCAGCCAGCTGTGGCTAACCCGTTTTTAGATTTAAGAGTAAAAGAGATAATGTGGATTATCATTGACATATCTCACCAGACATTTAATCAAAATGTTTTTAATAATTATGTTAAATCACATTTCACAAAAATGAAGGATTGCTTTTGAGAGATAAATCCCTGGCAGGCTTTAAAAAGAAAAGACAAGAAAGACAGCCTCACGGCCGTTTAACTGCCCTTGCTGCTGGTTGGTAGTTAATTTCAAGGATTTGAATGAAAGAAAAAAAACACATTTCCCAAGTTCTAATCTTGATTTGCATGACACATCAAGACAAATTTAAAAGTCTTACTGTTAAAGTAGAAACGGTTCCTTCCTAGCATTTCCAAGTGGTATTATTTTTGGTGCCGCTGTTGTTACGCCCCTGAAAAATGGGGAGAAATAATCACAAGGGTGAAGTAGTGACTCTAATAAATGAATTGAATAAAAAAAAAAAAAACATTTACAGTATAAAAATATGAAATGCTTTTTAGTAGAGTACATACACTTTTCTAGTTACACAGTAATATTAGACAAAGTAAAAATAAAGTCCGTCTCCCTAAAATAGCTTAAGCATCAGTTAACTCTCACACTAGTCCCTAAATTGCATTAAACGTAATTATTATTATTGATAACAGTTCAGAATATACAATAATATGTTGGCTTACACTTACTAAACTCGGTATGTGGTTGCAGAAGAAAAAAGAAAAAAAGCTATCTATGTTAACACCATTACAGACTATGAACTTAATATGCTTTTGCGAATAGTAACATGCTATGTGTGTGTTTTTTTTACTTTTCACACCGTCTCAAAGACCACCCCGTATCTCTTTTCCGTTTTCCTCAGAGCTCCCGAAAAAACCGTAGGACACACTGCACTAGCTCCCATTTGTAAATTCAGTCATTGTTTTTATTATGCCACTGCAACTTTGCACTTTTCTCGTTATTCATTTACATGATTTTATAGTTAAAATGCTTTTAGATTTTTATTGCACCAAGTTGCAACTAGGTTAAAGTTTGACAAAATAATCTTGATTTCAGGTCAACTTCTCAGCTTTCAAGTAAATCCCATGGTCTTCATGGGTTGGAAGCTCTGGAAAGGCTAGTAAGAGGACTGTGATTCTGGAAGTGTTGAAGTTTATTTTTTATTGTGCAGCAGATAGAAATGGAATGAATAGAAATTATTATTATTATTATTATTATTATTTTTTTTTTTTTTTGGATTCTGGAAATACCTGTGTTAAATAGAAATTGATAAAAAAAAAAAACTAACGAAAAAGAGAATCTTTAGTCTGTGGCTCGAATGTGCTGATAGTGCATCAGAGGGACAAACGGGGGCAACAGTTTAAATTGTGCTAATTTATGTGATGTGCTGTCGGATGAATCACATGTGACCCTCTGAAGCACGTACAGGTATGAGTCACATATAGGCATTTGTGTTGTCATTATTGTAATTTAGAATAAAGCACTCGGCTCAGCGACCTCACTGCAGCGTGAACATTTACTTATCAATCTGCATTTTATGTAACCCCTTAAACCTCGACTTGCATAAGAAACCAATTATGCGAAGGGAAAACACACAGATGTCTAACCAGACAGAGCAGGGTGAGGTGAGAGGACAGTAGTCAGGGGATGTTTGGCCACTTCAGCATCCCACACCCAGAAACATGCCCTCAGTCTAATGCACACCTGCTCGAGGAAGTCCCAGCAGCCGTCACAAAGTGACACTAAACCCATCAGTCATGTTTGTGTACCAGCACACGCGCGCAGCTCGGCTCTCATGTCATCTTTCCCGTCATCCTGCCTCAGCAAGCAGTTAATGGACGGGGGCGCGCAGGAGGCGGCCAGGTTCAGCTTTATGTGAGGAGGCAGGCTCGACGGCAACTGGAATGAGTAAAAGATTTTCATGTGATGTAATGGTAGTTTCGTAACAGTTTCATGAAAAAGGTGCAGCGAGCCGCTACGACCGATGTTATATTTCGTATATTGGTTCAATATTGAGACATTGAATTGGGCTATTCTAGTGTGCAAGCATTATGTTTTAGGTTTTAGAAATATCTGACATTTGTCACTTTGACATAGTTTGAGACCAAGATTTTATTGGACCCATTTTGCACAAAATGTACGTGATCAGTTTTTTTTTAGACGATTTTTCAATGAATCTCTGGTGACTATTTTTGTTCAAACTGTTTTAAACTGGTGTTGGTTCAACTTAATGGCCATTTTGTCCACCTCATTTATATCAATGGGGGATATGCTGAATAACAGATACACCAGTCTGTATTATGTAATACAGTTAAACCGTAACACAAACTACATCATCCAAAATGTATGTCCAAAACCTCTCTGAACATTATAGGGGGTATCATTTATTGCAGGACTGTTATATTAGACCTAGGGATTTCAGTTTTGGTTAATTTTGCTTTCACTAGCCCGACACCCATTAACCTGTAACTGCCTTTTTTTATTTTCCCCTTGAAAAAAAGTGACGTGAAATACAATAGTTGCTCACATTTTAGTCCAGCGCTCCATCGACGTAATGAGCTTCATGCTTTGAGTTCTTTTCTACATTTTGATCAGGTTGGGTGCCCTGATCAATCGGCCAACGATGATTACCGGCTGATATTTGTCCTAAATAGTTTGATCGGCGGTCTCTATTTAAGGCTCATCAGATGACTCGTCGATTCTGGATTGAAACGGTGATTGTACCAAATTAACAAAGACCGAGAATCAACCTTATGGATCGAAATGCGCAACCGGTCAAAAACATTCTCGGTGGTCAACCGTTGACATCCCTAATTAGACTGCATTAGTTTTAGCTAGGTGTACCTAATAAACTGGCGACACCATTTGTCCTGAACATTGCACCATGTTTCTGTCATGATTGTTGATCAGTCTGTTATAGCCCAAAATGAAAGGGGCATTTTAGTCTCGTGGTTCAGTCTGGTGACTTCCTTGTTGTGCTGTACTTGTATTCATATAACTATATTATAGTTGCTCTTGTATACATCATCTAATTTTATCCCAAAAAAAATCCGTGTCCAGGTGAAGTCCTTGTTTGTAGGTGAACCTGGGGACAAAGAGGTGGGGAAATATGTCTTCATGACAAATTTTTGGGGTTTGTTTATTAAACGGTAATCTTCGTGCAATCATTTAAACGACGTGACATCAAATTTGGACTTGAACGTGGACGTGAGAAATATGTCCGTTAGCAGTTTAAGTAAAGTCATTACTCCTCAACGTCTGCCTGCTAGAAGAAATGTAAAAAGGTGTCTCACTCTGAAGACACAGCAGTCATTAGACCCGTGTTTCCCCTTTTGGCTGCTTTGAGTCCGGGTCACTGAGCTAAGCCAGGTATTGCCTCTAACATCTCCCCTAGAGGCTTTGCAAAGTGTATTGTGGAGAAGTCCGTCAGCCTTTTATAGCTGTGGGCGAACCCACCGTTGTAATGGCAGCCATTAGAAAACACCACTCTTCTGCGAGGGCTGCTTGGTGTCTGATCAATTAGGGACAAAGGCCTCTTAGACGTTGCCAAAGGCTGCACCCACAGAGAGTCTGCTGGCGTCTAATGGCGTCTCACTGATTGTACGAGTGTCCATTGGGGTCGATGCCTCGGTGCTGCTGGTAAAAGGCATTTAGGAAGAGTCAAAAGCAGGTGAAATCTGTTGTCCCCATAGTTACGCATTACCCAGCCTCTGAACACAAATTACAACGCTGTACATGAGGATTGTGTAAAAGTGTCATTACAACACAGCTGTAGCAATACAGATGCATATGAATCCATAACACTAAAACAATGGATTTCATGCAGAATTCTCTTTAATCTTTTAAACATTAGCAGTCTTGCAATAACTGACAACGTTGAACCTATTTCTCTGCAGGGTTCATGTTGCTACACGCCACATTGTGTTTGTTTTGCTATGAAGTGATAATGCTCAAGGGGAGTTTCTCAGTTTATTATTTAATGAGCCATGGTTTTAGCCGATATATATACAGCGCTTCACATAAATTACACATGGGCAGTGTAGCCTCACGCCACTCAATAAGGGAATTAGTGTGAAATTGTTAATAAGCTAACGAGGGGTTCGTGGTGGTGTTGTTGGTCAGTGTATCAGCCGACATTGTTCTCCATAAACACACAGCATTATCAAACATTTTAGATAAGAATCTCGACTAATTTATTGGTTGGGCTCCAGTTCGTACGTTCATAAACGGGACAAGAAGTAGCTTGTTGATTTGTAACTGTAGTGGCCTGACGGCTGAAATGACAGGTAATTAATTTGAATTAGGCAACTAATTGACCCCGCACCTGTTTTTACAATTGCAATGTTTAAAACTGGCAGTTTCTGTTGCGTTGTAAGCTACTGCGTTGAGTTGCCTCTTTGCAGAAATGCTCTCTGTTAAGCAGTGATTGTGAAAGATGAGTACAGAAGGAGTGGAGCTGTAATGCGCCGCCGTTGACAACGTGGGAGCAATAAAGAGTTTGCCGTCTTGGTTCTACGGAGCCTCCGTGTTATTATTTTATTACCTTCATAAGTATATGTGCAACTCGAGCGCTATCCTCTTCCTTTGTGCGCCATAAATTGAGCCTTCACGCTCCCGGGGGATCGCGACCTGGAGGCAGACAGAATTGCATAGTGGAAGAAAGGGTTATAGGGAACCAATTTAACTGCAACGGTGTGTCATTATTCTACAGCCATTATATTGTGCAATCAGCATTTACTTCATAAAGATAAGTTAAAGCAAAAAAACTTGTCTATTGCTACTTAAAGTCATTTATCAAGCAACAATACACCAGAATTGGAGGATTCGCTGCTTATCTTTTGGTTTGTTGGTCGGACAAAGAATCCAATTTAAAGGTGTCACTTTGGCTTTTTTTTTTTTTTTTTTCCCCCTCCACATTTTTAAGATGTATTGATGATGCAAATAATCGTTGGTTGCTGCCCGAGAAGTGAGTCGATGCTGCCAGTGAAGCACCACCGGAAAGGATTCTGTTTCAAACGTGGCTAAAATAAAATAGTGGACGTCCTTGTTAACTGCTGGAAAAGCTCAGCGCTGTAATATGACGAAGACCATTTTGAATGTGTGATTCCGATGAACAGTGCTTAGGCGACATCATTTCAGCAATGTATCCGTTTATTTGGCACGCAAGTAACTTCCCCAACAAATGTTTATATTACTGTTCAGGGGAAATTCGGCATATCTTGCTTTTCACTAGTTTCTAGTGTTTTAGAAAAACAGAATATTCTGGTTGTGCAAATGTCTTGGATAGAGTGTTCTCCTACTCTACAACCTGTTTTTGAAAGTCGTAGTCATCTTCGCTGGTACTGTAGACACAGAGTTGAACTATATACACTTTTGAATGCGGTTGTTCTGACTTATCAATAAGACTTTGAGCTAAACAGCTCTCACTCTGCACCTCTTTATCCTGGGTGGCTTCTCGGTTTAAGACAGCTTCCCATTTTTACGGGAAACATCAATAAAGCACAATAAATTACAAAGAGTCTTGAGGCAACACTGTAGCTTTTCCTGTCAAAAACACAAATTATAGCCATTCAGTTGAAATGGGTTGAGGCGACATTTCTTGTTGGCTTTACTTGACACCCCTTTTCCTGCTGACTGCAGTATTTGATCAGTTGCATAGATTAGTTTTTACTCTGAATATAATACTGCTAGTGTTCAGCATCAGCTCAAAGTTCAACTACGTTGCCATTAAAAGTGCTTGTTTTGTTTTTTTTAAGTACATTCGCCAATTGTGCAAAATGCCTATGCTTTTTAAAAGTGGTTAGTGCATAAGCTTTGGAAAAACTTATCAGATCTAGGAATTAAGATGGCAAGTGCGGTTTTACTGCCTCGTAACACAAAATGCCCATAATGCATCTCATAATTCTTCCCTGGGGCCTATCGGATAACGTACAATTAGCCTCTGGGGGGAAAAGGCAAATTCAGTGTGAAGCACCGTGTGCGAGAGAAGCTGCTGATCCCAGATCTGCTGCTGTGCTTTGCTGTTGAAAATAATATAGTGACTTTAATGCAGATGTCTGCATTTGAATGACTAATTAACAGTAAGCTCTTGATACAAACTGTTGCCTCAAGAGGAAGGAGAAATCTTCTAGCTTTTGATAGATTACAGGCAAAGCATTAAAATAACACCAGCCATATCCTTGTTTTTTCCCCCCACCGTTATCTTTTAATTAAGGTCGTCATGACAAAAGAAGTCCCCTCCTTTCAAATAAGTGTCAAAGTAAAGCTGTTGCTATTTTATCTTTTTAATATTAAATCCCATGAAAAGGCACATTTATCCTACGATGTATTGTCTATGTAGGCATAGTCGCAGAACTCCATTGTTGTCCAGAAACTATTAGAAACCCATGAAAGAGCCACTGCTGCAATAAAGTGACATATTTGTCATTGCAGTGAACACAGGCGGTGTAAAAAGGTTGAAACCAAATCCCCAGGCAAAATGCTGTGAAACAACTGCTCGTCGTAATGAATAAATCATAATCCAAATGCAACTGCATGCCTCTTGTGTTTAAAAATGTGCTTTGATGGAGGTATTTGGCATTGAGACGCATGGCATTATATATACATAAATATATATATATTTATATATATATATATTCAAAGGCTATTCTTGTTAGCAGGATGAATTACTTGTTGGCTCTGGATTTTGTTGTTGAAAATGGCTTCACGCCTTTTCAAAAGAAGTCAAATGTCACAAATAAGCAAAGCTCCTCCTGAGCTTAATTAACACGCTGTCCTCTTGATTCGATAGGTGCGGTGTCGGTGTTCCCCCCCGAGGCGCCTCTTCCTGAAAGGCCTCGCAGTGAAGGTGTGACATATGTGAATATTCCCGTTAGTCCCACATCCAAGAAGCAGCTAAACTACATGGAGCTGGAGCTGCAGGAGCCCGGCCCCAGAGGGACTGTCGCCCATCTGCCGCCTCAAAGTAAGGATGCAGAACCTTTTAATAAGCAGTCACAGTCCAACCCTGCTCTCTAAATCAATAATACCCTAATAAAAACAATGCTCCATACTGTAAGCACTACAAGTTGTCAGGGGAACACTTATCACAGCTGTCTGGACGGTAGTAGAGCTCGGTATCAAACCTCATTAACGTTTTGGTCCCAAACCAAAGTAAGTAGCCAAGGCTAGCAATGAATGTCTGGTGCAGAAGTAGACAAGTGAAGTAGACTTGACAGCCTTGAAGTCTGACTACTCTGACATAAGATTTCTTTTTAGAAAGACATTAAGTATTACACTGCCAATGGCGGTGCATTATTGTAAACACCTCTTTTGACTGATAATCCTGCTATATTTGACATTTTAGCAGATACACACAACTCCTATTAATGAACTGTCCTACTGTATAAATCCACTCAGGTACCAGAGCTCTGCCCAGATGGACATGCTGTAAATGCCAGTCATCATAAACTAGAAACTCATGAATGCCTTTTTTAATTCATATTTACATTACCATTAGAAAATCATGAAAGATTCATAAGAATTTCAACAAAAACAGAAAACAGATAAGGTGAAAGCAGGTTTTTTTTTAATGAAAAGGCTTGAATTTTTAAAAAATCCACGTCCAATTAAAGTAAAATGACCATGTCTGTTGATCGCCCTTATATTATTGTACAGCGACCTCGAGTTCCTGAAGAGAGCTATAGAAATTCAATCTATTATTATTCTTATTATTGCCTCAGACATGCCCTTATGCCTTTCTCGCGTTTCCGATCTGTGCAGGGATCAATGTCAAGCGAGGATGAAAAATTCACTCTAGACACACGATTGTTCTGTAATTCTATTTCACTTGGTCAGAGTTAAAGGAATCGCTCCCAAACGATTGAGCTGATTTCCTCTCGTCTCACTAGAAGACAGCTGAGTCCTTGTCATCAGAGAAGCCGTATTGAGCTGTAATTGACAGATAAGTCGGCTATCGGCATCATCGCTCTCAGGAATACGAGGACTGCTTGGGCTCTGACATGAAAGAGGTTAATATCTGATGTCAGCAATACAGTTCATATCCCGGCATGCGAGCACCCGCGAGGAGGGGGGCGTCCCGTCCCGCATCTGAAAGGGGGTCATAGGGCGTTCAGATCACAGCTGTGAATGCACTGGCTTAAATGGGATCCTCCTCCGGGGACTATTGATGCGTTGTTAGGAGTTGGTTGTGATATCCTCAATTTTTACGAGACTGAAACGCAAAACTCAAACAGGAGGCAGCGGACGACCGGAATATTCAAGCAATTGCAGGGCGACGTCTGCTTTTGCGATTAAGCCCTGACATCTCGCTTATTTGATTTTCACACGAGGAAGGGCACCAAATTATGGCAAAGCTAGTGACGTGCATAAGGGAGACGGTGCATGAGGGGAATCTTAAAGGCCTCGAGCTGAATCATTTGCATATCTTCTGCTTCTGTCGCATACCATAAGCAATCATGTTAGCAGCAAGGGCAGAGATCCACTTTCTCGTCACGTTTGTTTGGATGTTTTCATCAGATTTCATTTAAAAAAAGCTGATACAGAATTGCCTTTGCTGTCGCCTATAACAACAATGTCCTTTTTATCCCTTTTTAAAAGGGTCAGGGTTAGAATTTGCTGCGACTAATATTTTTTCCGCCAAAGAATGTCTGCAAACTGTGACAAAAATGCCGAAGGGGAAGTTTTCAAATGTGTCTATTTTGTTTGTCCAACACCCAAAGATGTTCAGTTTACTGTAATAAAAAGACTTTTGAGAAGCTAGAACCAATTCATTTTTTGCCAGTTTTGTACAATGTAAAGATTGAGACCACTCTGTCTAACTCTAGGCAAGACGGTGACAAAGAGCATTTCCCAAAACCGATTTAATAATTAAAAGAGCAGTCAATATTTCTGCTTCCTTATTTTGTCTTTGAGTGATTCAATTAATTTTATGCTAATTATTTATTTATTTTTTTTTTTTTTTAATCCAAAGATTAATTCAAAGGCTTTCAAATGTTACTCTTTGTTGTTCCTTTAATTTATTGATGTTATACACCCTTTGGTGGCCATATTGGCTGTTTATGGAGTAGCTTTAATTTTAGAACTGAAAGCAAATCCATATCAGGCTCTTCCGCTAAACTTAATAAACTACAATCCACACCATGATTATCTTTACCTTGCTGACAGTTTCTTGTCTCAGTGTTGCATACAGGAGGTGGACAAAACAGGAACACAAAATGCACCGCCGTTAAGCTTGTGGTAAAGAGGTATTGATTATTTGATAAATGGTGATCTAATCTTGCTCTAATATGATGGAAGCCAGATTTGCTTACAGTGTCTGGACGGTGTCACAGGACCAGTGCAGGCGAGCAGAGAAAACATCTTTGCAGGAAAGGATCTGGCAGCCCCAGCTTGGCAGTGCGAAAGCATTGGAACATAAACACGGCACACATTATTTCCACAGTGTGCTACAGATCGGACTGTAAAAGGGCCAGATTAAAAGCTTTCACTTGAAATGTTATGTCAATCCACTAATCTTTTCAGCTCTATTTTGCTACCTAGAGCAGCTGGCCAAAAGAGAAAGTGTTGAATATCAATTCCACGGTGATTGATATTAAACTAATGGACTTTCTGTGACTTGCTTCGAGTTAAAAGAAGGTCTGTTTTTTGTGTCTTGAAAGGAAAGAGCTCCAGCAAGTACGCACAGATTGACATCACCGCCACAGAGACGGCCCACAAAGTCGGCACGCAGCATGCTCTGGGTCGGCAGGAGGGCCTGCACACACTGGAGCTAAGAAGAAAGGGGACACCACATTGATTTCGTCATCACTGAACTGTTGATCTCAGCAGGAGCTTCTTTTTTTTTTCTTTTTTTTTTTGCCCAAGACCGGCATACTACATCAAACTCTGAAGTCTGCAGGGAGCGTCTCTCTGGAGGGGGCTCGCAGTTGAGATCCTCTCAGGTTAACTGTGGAGTTCGTCCTCTGTTCTGTCCCTGGAAGTCACTTCGTCCAGACCCGCATCCTCAAATCCCAGAAAATCTTACCTGCCCACTGTCCTTTTCTTAGAATTCCGCTTGCGTCTTTTAAAGAAACTTGACGATGGAGCCTCCTCAGGAAGGTTCGACACAGGTCACCTTTGTGGACTCTCATCCAGCGGCGCTACGTCACGCTCGAGCCGCAGGCTAACGTGGAGGGAAATGTGCCCTGAGCCGAGTCACCGGCCCCAGTAACTCCTCAGAGCAGAGGCATTTCACAGCTCACTCAGGACATCCCGAATAACATGCGATATGCTGTTGTTGTCCTCGTTTGTGAGAACGAGGCAGGGCGGTGTTTATTCTCACAAGGAGTTCAGTCATTTATTCCTCCGTGACAACCACGTCTGCCGTTCCGAACGTAACTCGCATATACTCATAATGGTGCACATTTCCGGCTCACTGTTTTAAAAATAATTGTATAAGTAAGAACAGGATAATCAATGCTTCTGCGTTAATACTTCCACATTTTGTATGGGGATTTATTTTTTTATTTTTTTTTGTTGCCTCGGTGTAACTAATCGATTGGCGTTTGTCATATGAAGCGAATCTCAATGCTGCTATTGCCTCTGCTTTCACATTTCATATGGAATAATACTGTGGTAAAGTCCTCATAAATAATGCAAGGCAGAGAATATGGTGAAATCACTCAACACGTACAACAAATGTATCCCAGAACTGACCGTCTGGATCTCAGTTATTCAGTATTATTGTTATGTATTTTAAAATAAGTTTGAAGTTTTCTTTTTTTTTTTTTACTCACTGATGTGGTCAAAATCCTTGTTATTATTATTCCTTATTGTGTGTGTGTACACAGGCATTTTATGCTGAAACTGCAATTTTGAAGAATAGGTAGTTAGAATGAATTTTGTAGCGCTATTTTAGTCAATATATTATTTTAGTCTCATACTCTACTCTGATTACACCCTATTTTGATATTTGTAAATACATTTTCTTTCTATTTAGATAATGTGGATTGTTATAAAATATAAATGTAAAGGCATAATATATGTACAGAAAAGATGTATGGAAAGAGTTCATCGACAGTGCCTGCTTCCAAAGGCACTATTTTATTTTTTTCTTGTAAATTATTTATAACATTAATTACTGCTTAGATGTGCGCATTCAGTTTTTCTAGAGCTACAGTAGGTTATATATGGGACTTTTCCCCCATGTACAGTTGTAAACCAGTTTGGTACGTTATTATAAAAGTCAGCCTTACAACTGATGTGTGTGTGTTTTCATTCAACACTACAATGGAGCATTTTAATCACTGATAATAATAAGCACTGATCACATTTTATCCAAATATATGAAAGAATTGTGTGCCACTGGAACAATTACAGATTTTAATCAATTTTAAACTGATGAATGACTGAATTTAACAAAGCTAATAGAAATTGATTGAATGAATGTGAATTGAAAGTATGCATTAAACATTTCAATATGCTAATAAATCATTTTAGTCCATTTCAATACTTTCACTAGCTTACATTTAATAAACTGCTGGGCTCCTGCCACGCCTTAACAAGCACCCGTCAGGTGAGGGACGGCAGCTTGCAGAAAGCGAGTGGTTGCATGGCAACTGGTGGCACCGAGCGAGTGTCGAGGCAATTGCAGTCTGTCCTCAATGCTAGTGCTGTTAGCTAAAGTTAGCAATTTTGATGGAAGACTTCGTCTGAGCGAGATGGAAAATATATTATGTTTAATGTGTGCAATTTTTCTTAAATCATACAAGTATGATTTAGCTCCCTAAATTAAAAAAAAACCCACAAAACTTTGAGAACCCCTCTCTTACGGTGTTTGTGCCTCGGCTGCAGAGCTTGTGTGGACGGCGTAACGGGACTCGGTTTGTATCTGCAGTCAAAACATGTTTCCAGGAAAGGATCTGGCAGCTCCAGCTTGGCAGTGTGAAAACTTTGGAAGAGAAACGCAGTGCACTTTATTTTCACAGAGTGCTACAGATCAGGCTGTGAAAGGTCCAAATTAAAAGCTTTCACACACAGGTGCTATTAATAGGGATTGTTCATGATGGTGATGTGTAGCCTGCCAGCTCTCAGAGCGACGATTCACATTGACTTGTCACTCAGTCACTCGCGCTATGGACATCAACTATACTGACCTGGAACGAAACGTCTTGGAAACTCATTTACTCCTTAAATGTAGCCAGACAGAGCCGAGGAATAAAGCATGATTGGCCATCTTTGTGGTTAAATACTGATGTAAAGAAATGAATGTTCATGCCATCGAGAAACCGGTGGCAGTAGTTAAATGAACTACACAAATCCACAGACTGATTGAAGTGCCAGATTTTGACGCAAGAAATGGCAGTTGAGCTCTTGTGGGTGGAGTAATCTCTCCCACTGTGCCCACCAACTGTGAATATACCGCAGGTCTAATTCAGGACTATCATCTGTCTATTAGAACTGTAGACTTGATTTGGTAAAATCCCAAAAACAAAAAGACAACAGCAGGCATTAAGTCTACACATAAGTCTCAGGCGACTTAATGTAACTAGCTTTGACCTGAAGTTTGACTTTTTTTTTTACTAGACTCGAGACTTGCCTTGATGAGACCAAGACTATTCAGACTTGTCGTGACAGACTCGTGACTTAAAATACAAGACTTGCTTTGACGTCTTGAGACGTGCTTTGACTAGACTTGAGATTTGACTCGAGTCTTGCTCACAAATATTGAGACTTGATCGGCGACTTGCTTTGGAGGTGGACTTAACTTGACACTTGTTTAGGCAAACCTTGTGACGTGATGAGGACGTGTCTTGATTTGAGACTCACTTTGACGAGACTTTGGACTTAATTGGCAACTTGCTTTTTTTCTTTGTACAACGATATTTTTTTCTTCACCTCTGCTTTATTGGATAGTGATAGATCGGAGAGAGAGACAGGAAAGTTCACACCAAACGCAAAACAAATTTCCGGGGCAATACGAGCGGCAGGGCAGGGCGGAAGCAGGTTCGTGGGAATCGGTCAATGACATGTGGGCATGCGCCTTATCAGTTATCTGTGTTTATTTGTGTTACCCTCACGAGACGCGTAAGAGCAATACGAACCCAAAAATAAACCGATTTTGCTGTGATTTAATTTGACGTTAAACGGATCAAAAGCATGCTGAAATAACTACATCATGACACCGATGTGTAACAAATCTGAATCGAGGTTTGTCTTGATTAGGGCAACAGTGTAGCTGCTTCCTCGACACAGCAAGTAACAGACACGTATATTCAGGAGTTACCAGCTAGTCCTACGTCATTGCTTACTTCGCTCCAAACAATCGCCTTTTTTGTGACAAGATTCGAAAATTGATGTTTGACAGGACTTCATCAAGTTTGGGACTTGATTGCTTTCACAAGCCTTGGACTTAATTGCATGTACTCGCTCGAGACTAGCCTTTTCATCCTAAGAGACTTGAAAACTGCTCTGCTCTCTACACTGTCAGTGTATTGGAGCTTGCACTAGGAGACATATGAACACTGCCCTCCTATCATTATATAACTGTACAAGCCACTCTATTCGGATTCTCGAGTACATTGTGCTCAAAGAACAAATGGGCACATAGGCAGCGTATAAAGATCCGGGCCAGGTCATTCAGTTCTGTGCTTTTGTACTAGCTCAATTATCTGAAATCTCCTTCTCTCTTTCGCCCATAGAAAATTACATCTACTGAATAAGTTATGCGTATTTGCAAATAAAATCTGATTTGCTTTGTCAGTCTTTTACTTAGTTGTCAGAAAACAAATTCAAGCGACTCAATTTGTTCAATAATTAATTCAAGGTAATTTTCCCCCCTCTGCTCTTAGGTACTGCATCACTGATCCGTGCTGCTTTCATAGGACTCAGAAGAAATAAAGAATAAATGTCATAAATTATACAGGAACCAGGAGAAAGAATTATTTTCAGCAACAGCACTTTAAGGCCAGACAGAAAATTTCCTGCCACAAAGTGCATTAATAATGTTCCAAGAACATTAAATACATTATTGTTTGTTCAGCCTTAGTGTTCAGTACGTGATGTTAAATGACAATAACTTGACCAATTACTTCTCTCCTGCAGTAACCCCCGTTTCTTATTTACATGTTATTAATGCAAAATCTATTTACAGGATGAGGTCAACATTTTGAGCCGCAGGTAAGTCTATAGGCACAATTCACAATAATAATTCCCTCAAACTGAAGCTGAGGAGAAATTATTAAATTACTTTGAGCAGTTGAATTTTTGATTTATTCATAAAAAAATTTAAATAAAAAAAAAAAAGGAAAAACCAAATCCAAGTAACTTTTTAGAACTGAATAGACTCAGGGCTGCGCTGGACTAATCAATATTGTTCTGTGATAACAATGGACCAAATGACAAAGTGTTATGTGAAATGTTTGTAGGTATTCAACTACAGAGAATTATCACTCGACTCATGACGAATTGTTTTGTTTTGACGGCCCACAACTTTGTGTGTTCACTCTCATCCCTGTTTTTATTGAAAAGGCTGTGTCGAGCATTTAGCAGCATTTAGCAGCTAAAGAGCCAGATATTTCCCTCAGGAGCGGCTGAAGACCAAACTACGGCTAAGCAGAGATTGACTCACATTAGTCAGGTGGACACAATGTCTTCATAGTTTATTTGATTGTATCCACGATGCCTCAAGCTATACTGTCAAACTCTGTACTGTAACAAAGCTATGCCATCAGTTAAACCCACAACACCTGTTACCTGACAACTTTCCACCCCTGCACCGCGTGCTGCATCCCCCAGGAGGTTAATTCAATTCATCCAACATGTCAAAACCATTCATTTTCCCGCTGACCATCGATCTGCTAATTGTCCTTGTTGTCCTCGCTACATGATATTGATATTCATGCCGCTCTTTTCCTCATGTTTCAATCAATTCTCATTCGGTGTAGTGCACAGCGATGAATTCGATTACGGCAGGTCATGTTCTTCAGGTGGTGTCTGGCCGAGCAACAGAGAGCATAAGGAAAACAGAAAGTTAAGTCATTTGCAGGGCGAATGTCTTTGCTCGCCTTGAGATGCGCTATACTGGTGAAATGAATGTCAGACCAGACTGTGTATGTTACAGTATATTATCAATCTCGAGATCATTCCTAAAAGTAGTTCTAAGATTTAAAACGTCTCACAAGTAGGTGACGTCACACGTGTTGAGTCTGGCTCCACCGAGTGTTGAACAACGCGCTCTTAACTCACGCACTGGTGCTTGAACCTACAACCTCATGGCTTTCTAAGTAAATGTTATGCTTCCACAAATAGCAGCTGATCGGTTTATCTGTCGGAAGTGATTTGTTGCAAATGGTCAAAGCCTGCAGGGTTTAGTAGCATTTCCAAACGGCAACCCAATAAACTCGAGCCGCTGACCTTTTTGCTCTGGTCATTGGCCTTGTTCAGCGCAACTCAATTACGACCCCTAATGTCTCACACAAATGCACAAAGAGCCTCTTGCAGTCAATGCCCACAAGGCATCTCAAGAGGAAATGCTTTAATCTTGGGGGTTTTTTTTCTCCCCATACAGCTTTTCATTCTCGTCGGGCTGCAGCTGTTCAATTGCCTGATGTCTTCTTTATTTGTGTTTTTCTTTCCCTTTCAAATGTGCTCATATGCTGATAATAGTCTATTATAATGTGCTAATTTCATTATAGTTTGTGGTCTAAAGGACAAACTAAGGATACAAACACACAATCCTCATTATCTCCTCACGCACTCACTGCTGAATACTGTGGAGACAAGGAATACACACACTAAACCATACATCAGTTACGGTACATTAGCTCTCTCAATATGTTCATTGACACCACGCTTAGTACTTGTGTTCAAAATTGCCTTCCAAAGAAAAACAATTTTCCCTCTTTTTTTTCTTCAACAATATGAATGGGTCGGCTTTGCCTGAAGATGAAGGAGTCTTTAAATCTTGATAACTGTTTGGTTCATTTCAGTTTCTACCAAAGCTAGAGATGACCAACTTTCCTTTCTTATGTCCAAACATACACACAAA
This sequence comes from Bovichtus diacanthus, assembly GCA_943590825.1. Taxonomy (NCBI): domain Eukaryota; kingdom Metazoa; phylum Chordata; class Actinopteri; order Perciformes; family Bovichtidae; genus Bovichtus; species Bovichtus diacanthus. Next base: position 317,083 of record CALSBV010010748.1, read on the forward strand.
TGATTAAACCAGAAAGTGGAAAAGGAGGCGGTAACGATGTATTTGGGAAGATTTTCTGGGAGCTAAAAGTTCTGTGTCGGTCCTAATAACACCGCAACATGAAGGTAATTTGGATGTGATCACTCCAGTTGACAAATTCACTTTCATTTCTCAGTCTCTCATGATGTGTTGAGCTGCTCCAGGCTGCACTTCCTTATCTGTAGCTATGATTCACTCTCTTACAGTTTTGGGACAGATGATCCTGGTGTCCAATATTGATTGAGCTCAGGCGAGTAACATATTTGAGCATCTAAAAGTCATCATAATCGCTACAAGAGTCACGTGGAATGGACCAACATGTTTTATGGGTAAAACATTAGGTAATATCTTAGTAAAAGTGCTCAGCTCTGACCTCCCTCTTTCTCTGTGACACATTGAGTGAGCTGTATTGCAAGCCTGGTTTGGGTGTGAGTTATGTAAATGCACCAAATTTGGTCCGTTTAAAAAAAAAAAAAAAAGAAAAAGTATTTGTTTAGCAGTTCCCAACAATGAATGTCCAGCCAAACACAAACACTTCATAATGATCTTGATAATGTGATGCTCATCTGCTGATTTACTGAGAGGAGGGAAACAATAGAAACTGTGAAGTGGCTCGGAGAACAACAATAATCCAATCAGTGACATCATTACCTTGGCACTTAAGCACAGCTTTAGTTGTTTTTTTGGGTTTTTTTTCACCTTTGCTTGTCTATTGCATCTATTGATTTCCATTTGTCCTTTGTTTAGACAAAGGGGAGCCCTGATGGCAAAACATGATGATCCTGCTCCCTTTACCTTTCTATAATTTACCATTACCGTTTCTAAGCTAACCCCACTTGACCCTCGCCTTGCTGTTTTTGTCTTGATTTTTTATTTTTTTTAATCTTTACTTAACTGCCTGCGTTTTTCTGTTTTGCAGGATGACAGAAATGATTGAGAAGAGTTGCTTTCAAAATGCACAACAGTTATCACAGTGAGCGCTGTGACTCAGCGTGACTCAAATGATACAAGAGATCCTTTGAATGACTTTCTGATTTTTTTGGAAAATAACTCTTCACTTCTTCAAAGGGGCGCGAGTTGGAGACTGTCGAAAAGTAATGATGATGTTTTAAGCGACATCTAATTCCTTCTTGCTTTTTCAGTCCTGTGGCTTTGCTTTACAGCATGTGCTCATTGACATTTCTTGGGATGTTCTTTTTATTTCAGTTTCTTACCCTCATTAGAACAGACATTCATGTTAATAGTTATAAAAGCATGTCAAGATGTTGCAATAGAATTAGCAGTTAGATATGAAATGCTTGGTCCAAATCCTATGACTATTTAAAAAAAAAAAAAACATTTAGCAACGTATCTCTCTACTGCTTCTTCTAGTTCCTACTCTGACTTTGTAGACTGCATACGAGTTCCTATATAGTTTATTGTCTTGACGGGACCCGGATATAAATACATTACGACTCCTGAGGACGGACTAAGTGTCACATTCAGCATCTAATTTATGCACAAAATTCACTGTTTCACAGAAAATTCTGTTCAATTTTCACTTAAGTACTAAAAATCTACATGGTAACATTACTACATAATTCCACATTTATTCTTCTTCCTTTCGTGGCAGGAAATCCCATTTATGACATTGGAAGTGACACATGGCGCCCCGAGACACACTTAATGCGCGTTTTCTTTTTTGCCACAAAGTGGGCCACGTGGCACTTAGCACCCCCTAAAGCAAGACCCTGACATCCTGAAATGAGGAGGCCTGATCTGTGTCATCATCCGTGGATGTGGTGAGGGGAGAGAGGGTGGGATGAAGCATCAACACGCAGGAGCGGAGCAGAGGCCTTGGTGCTGTATTAAATAAATAAATAAATCCTGACCGAAAAGTGACCCGGATAGGAAAAAACACCATTATCTGCCAGGTCAGGGAGACTGGGTGGACTTTTACATACTTTCTCTTGTAACGTTACGGTTAAATGATGTCTACATAGTTTTGGTATTATATTCTTGTTGTTCTGCTGTGGGAGGGCTTATTAGCTGAGCTGATTATTAACTGGTATCATTATAGAGTTAAACAAAGATAGTTATTTCATGAATGCTTATCTAGAGTGCCGAGCTAGATTGGGTTAAAATGTGTGGGGATGTCATGGTTCTCTGTTGTGTTCAGTAAACAGAAGGGGATCCTGGCACATCTGCGCGGAGCAGAAAACATGGCCTTCGATTATCTCTTCCATCTCTTCTCTTCATTCGAAACACTCACACGCAGAAAGACTTGACATTTTGAAGATGAGTCACAAGGTTTTCCGTGGTGTGGGCTGTGAAATAGATAACCACTGCTCAGCAAACTGTTGGTAAGATTATCTCTGTATAGTCCACTGCCTGCGACTCGTGTGCAGATACTGCACTACTGCTGTACAAATCTGACAATATTATGAGGATACTAATCCAGGAGGAAAGCTTTAGTCTGTTTGCACTATTGTCTGTTTAATATGGAGAGAGGTTCACTCATCTCATTTGGAAGCTGCTCTCCTGTTCTCTTCTCCTCACTTCCCAAAGCTGAACTAACTGTGGATAATTCGCTCAGTGTGTCTTTTTTATCTCACTTCTCTTGTCCCTGTGCAGTGCTGTACTTATTCTTGCAACTTCCTTGTCACTAAATTATAATTTTGTTTTTAAATATCTGGGATTAGTCTTCAAACATTGTATAGGTCTGTATATAAAAGAATAGTGTGACTTTTAAAAAAAAAAATTTTTTTTTTTAGGGAATATACTTATTTGCTTTCTTGCCATGAGTTAGATTAGAAGGTAGATACCACTCATGTCTGCATGGTACTGTAAATATGAAGCTACAGCCAGAAGTTGGTTAGCTTAGTAAAGCTTAACATAAATACTCCAAGAGGAGAGAAACCGCGAGCCTCGCTCTCTCCAAAAGGTCAAATGAGATGACACAAGACACATCGCATTTAATAGTGAGCTTTAGAGGTTCTGGTAGAACTTTGAAGAGAGCCAGGCTGGCTGTCTTATATGCTTCTAGTCTTTATGCTAAGCTAACTATCCCCTGGCTGTAGGTATCTAACGAATGCGTCACAATTGTTTATGGTGTCAATTAAAACCTCCCAGAAGAAGCAGCCAAAACACCTTGAAAACAAGTATAACCGCACAGTTTCATATTCCTGCTACTGACCTCAGTTTGTAATACAAATAATAAACTAATCTGTGGCGTAAACTATTAAATAATAATGTGACAGCCATGCATCTCGCCCACATAGACAGAGAGAAATCCACGAGGTTTTGTCCTTTCTGCCACTTTGAATGTAATCTAATAAACAAACTATAAAACAGACACGACTGTATTATTTACAAGCGAGTCAGGCAGCTGTGCTTCTTCTCCCTCTGTACTGAGGCAGACTGGAGCTACAGTGACTCACTATCGCCTCCAGAGGAACACGTGGTATTACAAGACTGGACGGAGCGGAACTAGTCAGTTAGATGCTAATTTCAGTAGATATCTCCGTAACACAGAGACGTCTTTGACATGACGTCAACACTGTTACCTCTTCACACTCTGTTGATAATGTTAGTTCATTGTTTTAATGTTTTAAGTTTAAATATCTCACATATTGAACCTTTAAGCTTTTTTGTGGCTATTGCTTCAGTGTGAGTTCTATTTCTGTAATTCATTCAATGCATTAAGAAAGTGCGTCATTACCTATCAGAGTCGGGAATAATTGACAAGTTAATGGAGTGGAAGGTGGCTACTTCACATTTTTCTTTTAAAGAATCGTTGGTTCCTTTTATGTCTTTGAAGCTTAGAGCAAAAAACATAAAGAGAAACTGAAATGTCTTCACCTTAAAAATAGAATAAAGCACCAGTAAACATTCATGAAGGAAGAGTAGTAGAAGATACAGTAACACAGTGTGAACCCATCATTACTGTCGCACAATTATGGGGCCATTGTTTAAAGACTACCACGCATCGGAAGCTCAGTGCTGTTTTTTTTTTTTTTTTTTTTTTTCTTTAAACGACAATTTATTCAAACTTGCAGTGTTTTAAAAATGTAAGTCTCTCATGCTTTATCCATTTTCTTTTCACTTCAAACAAGCGAGGATGAGTGGGAGTTGTCACAGCATGCCACCTCAAACAAACAGATTTGAATGATGGACCTACGCAACAAGATGGCACCTCTAACACTTTGTAATGCACCCTCATGAATAATTGGAACTAATATATTTTGGATGCAGGGTTTTACAAATGGAAATTGACATGGAATGTTAATAAAAGATAATAGGTGTTCACATACAGTAAGCGTATTGACACGGTGTGATAGTGAAAGAGGAAGCCAGAGAGAAACCACAGTCATATTCTGCATTGATTAGCTTTCACTGCTGATCCATGAGAGATATAGTAAATATGTCTTGTGAAATAAAAATGGAATGAGTGTCTAATGACACCAGATTGTTATCGATTGTTATCTCATAGTGGCTTCGAAACGGATGTCATTTTTTAATGGCAGCATTGCAAAGCTTAGATCAAAGATCGTTAACTTTATTACAACTTCAAGTGTACTATTAGCTTTTTTCCCCCAAGATCCATAGGCTACCATTGGAAGGCTACTTCCAACCCCCCTACTTCCAGTGCCCTTGCTCAGACCGCATCCGTCGTCAAACACTACCTTCACATGCTCCGTGTTTCAAGATGGGTCCGGTGGGTTACCAGCATCGCCGCAGACGATCCGTCCGCACTTGCGAGATGGTCAGTGTAAACCATTGACCTCCAACGGTTCTGGTTAGGATAGATCGTTGGGCAGAGAGTTCTCGCGAGAGTTTTTGTGAATCTCTTGACATGACCTACGTTCGGTGGGTACATTCTAGCGTCCAGTCGAGGTACGAGGTACACCCGTTGAAAAGTGTAAAAGCATTTTTGGGCCGCCACATTCTAATTAGTGGGAAACACTGACGACCACCAGGCAACCATGCATAACAGCAAAAATACAAAAAATGTTCCCCCTCCAGACAGACAGCTCAGACAAAGAAGGCCAATTGCTTGGGCAACTTTAGCCCAGCCTTGTACAGGCTTGACTGTATTCTCTAATGCTGTATGTGGGGTGTCAGACAAAAGACCCAGTGGGGGTTTGCTGGTAGTAAAATGGTTAGCAAATAAACCTTGCTAGTGCCAATGCTAGCTTGGCTGGTTCCGTCAGCCACGTGACCCTCGTTATTGCAGTTCATAGCGGTCCCTCATCTGCTGGGGAGAGCGGTTCCGCCCAACTAGGCGTGGCAGTCCGTTTGGAATCGACACAGAGCGATGCGTTCAAAGTTAAAATTATTTCAACTTTGACATCGACTTTTCAAAGTGCAACAAACGGGTTAACAGCTGCATGTGACAAGCGCTTGGCTTTGCCTCGACAAGTGTCTGCACTATGCTCTGTGCCCTACCTCGCAGTGAGCGGAGAGCACATCTCTTTTCATGTGAAGGCAGCATTTGAAAGAAAGCTAATAAGCGCATTTCCTAAAAATGTTGAATAAACCCTTTAACCGACTATTTTCATAGATTTTCTTGTAGGAAAAGTAGCTCCAAGTCAATAAAAATGCTTTTCTAAGAAAAACCAGAAGCTACAATTAAGAGGCTCGATCAGACTCAGATACTTTGATATTTTTGGTTTGATTACCTCTCCGGGGAAATACCCCAAGCTATGAAAAGAGCCTCCTCAAAGAAATATAACTAAAAAGAGAGCAAAGGAAAGGCTAAATCATTATAAAGCAATCACCAGACTTAGCAGTGTAATTAAAACACCAGGCTTTAGGACTTATCAAGTCACTTACTGCTCTGCTTTGTGATCAACAACACCGGCTTCCCAATGTGTGTGTTTGTGCATGTGTATATTAATGTATGTTTATGGGGGAAAGCGTTGATTATGTTTGCTGTGCAAGTGTCATGAGGGAAAACGCTGATACAGAGACCACCTCATTATAATTGCAAAGTTTGGTGGCTGTTTTCCAACCTGCTTATAAAATGGGAAATCAGATAACCACAGGCTTCCTGGCTGTCCTGATAGAGGCTTGATAATGGATTGAAAAAGGGGACAGAATCGATACAGCTGTCCCCACTCTGGGCCAGGAAACCATCACCAGACTGTACTTCGGTTTCTATAAGGGATGACCTGGCTTGTACGGGCCTTTCAGTAACCTTAATACTGAAGGATTCATCTGTCAACAGCATCAAGAGCCATTTGCAACAGGGCAGCAATTCTTTTCCAATTTCTGCAAAAATGTTGAGATGAGGAGCTGTATTGGTGATCTGCACTACTTTGTAACTTGAGAGCATAGTTCTTGAATAGATTTGTTGGAAATCGTAGATGCTCATTGTTCAATATTGTGTCATCTCTCCTGATATTTGATATCTATCGCAAGCATTGTTCCGTAAAGAGGCAATCCTGGAATATGTGTTATTAGTCCACGAAAGAAAGTGCTGTTTTGGGAATTTTTTTCTTATATTTAGTTAAAAACAAAAGATAATAATATATTGTAATTTGATGATCTTTCGTGTATATGTGCAGATGAAAACTATTTTACACTGAAATATTTCAATAGAAACTCTTGAGGTTTCATTTAATGTAAAGTCAAATGTTCAATGTCAATGCTGTTTATCTTTCAACAATGCAATTTTCAAAACGTACCATCAGTCAATACCGTCTCAAGAGTAATGTTTTTTCTTACCTTCCCCTGACGTTATCTGAACTCCGCTGTTCCAGTACAGAAACACATAACTATTATTAAATAGCAAAACGTTCAGAATTTAACAGAATGAGATGCAAGCAAAAAAAATGAAAGATATGTGTAAAAAAAAAAAACTTTACTTCCATTCTAGATCTGGCAATTTCAACAGGTTCAACAAACTTCTTGATAAAGTGAAAGATCATAGTCCAAAAAAAAAGAAAAAGAAAACTTATTTTCAACGTTTTGTTTAAGTGGGAAAAATCATCAAACGCTAATTATAAAAAGAAAACTATTTTATTCACCCGTTGAATAAATGAGCAGTGCTTTAGTGCTTGACACTTCCCATGTGTGCAGGTTACAAATAATGTAGCTTTTGCTCCTCCTTTGGGTAGCAGGTAGTGATAACCGTGAAACAGCAGGAGAGCTTTCAAGGTGACGATCAGCGTGGCAGTTTGGAGAGGCGACCGGGGACAGGCGCAGATGCAGCAACTCTTCAAAGATTGACCTTCGACCCTCTTTTAACCCAACCCATCTCTTAAGTGTCCTTGAGGCAAAACCTAAAAGCAGCAAGACGGGGGACATCAGGGAAAACACAGTCTATGCTTTGAAGGATATGGTTATGCTTTAGGATTATTGGTGCTGAAGCTAGTTCGGCTTCAGATTGTAGTGCTGTCAGAAAAAGAGGAATATATACAGTATACATGTATTTTTTTTGTTGTTGCTGGCATTCATGTGGTTTTGATCAAAATTGAGAGAAGATTAAGAGAGATTATTGGAGAGCTTAAAGCAGCACTATAGCTTATAGAAGAAGTGAAAAGTGTTGGAAACTACAGTGGCCGCTTGTAAATACATCCGGCAAAAACTTTGGATGTTTTTACTCTTTAGAGAAAGATAGAGGCGACACCGTACAAAGCCACCAAAGAGCAGATGGACACTTGTCCCTTCCGCAAGAGAGCAAGAAAAGCTTTTGGCTGTTGATCCTCAGGCTTAGTGTTGCGAGTTAGCTTTGCTCAGACATGGTTTAGCACTTACGTTTAACTGTTGTTCGTACCAGGGAGGGTTTAGAAAATTGTAAAGGGAAGTAGGACATGAACCTCAATCTATAGCTGTCAGAGGCTGAAGCAGCTGCAAAAAAAAACCACAGTTTGAGGTGTTGGGAGGCTTACGGAGTTTGATAGGGGAGAGCTGGTTGATTTTTGTTGCATTTTTCTTTGTATTAAATAAATTGCTGGATCAAATTCCTTACCAATGTTTCCACAAGGGCTATCGTAATAATTCATATCAGCAGGCATCTTTGCTGCCAGAACTTTATCCAGTTTCAGGCTAATTATCGTAAACTATCAGCTACCTTTGTACAATAAACCCCTTTTGTTCAGGTTAAACTTCTATTCCTTAAGACTTTCATTACATCAAATCCCGCATCGGATCAAACTGCCTTGAGGTGTTCACAGAAAATGATGAGAGCTGTATTAATTTACTGCTAATCATAACTTCCTACTCCAGCTGCTTCGCATCAACAGCATTCAACTGGTGTAGCAGTCACAGGAAACACAATGGATTTGTCACAGATGTTGTTGTTGACAGCGTTGGTTCATCAAAAATGTGTACAAGACAAGTCAACAGTCATTTTGGACATTTCTTATGCTGATAGCAGATGAGTTCTGCAGTGCTACACGCTTCCATCTCTTTGGCAAAGTAACCTACAACATTACCTGCTATCCCTTGGATCGAGCATACCATGAATAAAAAATGTAACACTTGCATACCTCGGGTCTCTCGAGACCCTATAACCCTGGCTTTTCACTTGCTCCTTCGAGTGTGGCCGCTTGGAACCGCTATAAACACTTTTGCCTGCCAAAGTGCTCCGACAACACGTCGTGCAAACTAGTTATTTTCTAGTATAACCCAGCCATTAAACTGCAGTCACCACCAGTGCTCACGTGTGTCGCCAAATCAACCACTAATGAAACTACTATACTACTAAGCTACTTTTCAGCCGCACATTTGAAAGACATTGGTTTACCTTCTTCACATGAGCAGAAACAGCTGAAAGTGCTGATGTGGCAGCGGTTAGAAAACTAACCGGGAACAAATGTGTACAACGTTAACAAAAAGACAAACCACGGTTTGCACGTCCAGGTGTGAAAAGGCCCTAAGTCAAGTCCTGCTTGACTGTACGTACTGTATGTATTTAGGAAAAAATTTCCATTGAGCAATCGAAACACGTTGGCCGAGGTTATGTACAGTAGTAATTCTGAATTCACTTAGCAGGAATATTAGCTGACATTTCAAGGAGTCAAGAGCGATCTTGATTCTGAGCCTGGCCTTCCATGGCTTGACATTTATCCGGCACTTGATTGGTTGAAGGAGAGGAAGTAAACTAACCTCTTATGCCCTGCCTACCTACCCCTTGTTCTCATTGTCTCTTTCAATTAAGGACGAGAAAATGCTCCAAGGCTTTAAAGCATCTTGGTGGTCATGGCATTCATGGCATTTCTGCCCGCATGAAAGGGCTTAAACACGCAATTACATAATGTTTGGGCAAATCAAACAGAGACGTTGTGTGCCGCAGAAAATAATGCAAAGAGAATGTTCAAACTTTTCAGGCTCATCACTGTGATGTTTGGTTTTAATTAAAAAAGAGAGAGAAGATGATTCTGTACACAATGTGCCCTATGATTCATAACAGGCCTAATCAACTAATAATCAACTGAGTGTGTCTCTCTTACCAGGCCTGGGGCATGTGGAATAAATTTGTTATCAAGGAGTTTTCACAACAATATGGAGTTAGATAAGAAATGAGCCCATTTCTCAAATCTTACCATGAAAACTTCAAATGCAGCCTTGTTACCTTTAATGCTACAGGCTCTGTTAGTTCTCTACACTGTGGATGTATTTATATCCTTAATTCAGGATGTATAATTAGTTTGGCGCTGAAGGTAAATGATGCTTTATTTAAAATCTAAAACTGTGAAATAACAAACAGATCACTGCCCTTGGAAGTTCTTTTTTGATAAGCATATGTCTGACGGTGGCCTTGAGGGGATGATGTTCACAAACACGACAATTAACTTAGCTTCATTTTCACTGAACACGAACACGCGTGATGATAAATATACCCACACAGCGCTCACGTGACCATCAATTTCAATTTGCTATTAAACTGTTGCGCAGAGGCAACTATCAAATGACTTTAAAATACAGTCTTTTTTTTTTAGCCACGCTGGGTCGTTCCACCGCTTTTGTGCAGACGGAAATATCTCAACACCTATTGGATTGATTGACATGACTTTTTGTAAAAAAAAAAGAAAAAAAAGAAGCATGCTTCCCAGATCCAACTGACTTTAGTGACAAGCACGTCCTCCTCCAGATAAATTGTAACAACTTTGGTGATTTTCTTTTTTTTTTTTTCGCCAAGCGTTTATATTTCAGCGGACAGTTTCCGTAAACGCAACCATACAACCTCCCAATTCACGCACGTGGCCCGATTTGGCGTTGCGGCCGGTGTGATACCATCGCAAGACTCTAGATTGTAGTTTCTAGTTAGCATCGTCATGGTGAGCATAGTGACATTAGCACTTGGGTCAAAGCATCGCCGGTGTGCTTAGTTACACACATAGTTTTTGTTTTATTAAATTGTAAATCCTGTAAGTTCATTTTGTTGCTAGAAATCAGTTCCACTGTGAGGCTGGACAGACCAATCAAATGCCATCTACATCCTTTCTTCGACTTTAAGGTAGGGAGGGTCATGTATTTTAGAACTGTTTTTTTTTGTTGAAATACTCTTTACATTTGGACAGCAATCAATAAATCAAATGATCTGAGAACATTTTTTTAAAATCTGGTATCTGTGGCTGTCAAACTATCGACCTGCGCGCACTCTAATTCATGTTACTACATGAATACAGACTTAAATAAGGACAAAAAAATACTAAAAAAAGAATATCTTGCTCTGCATCTCTGAGTTTAAAACCACATTACTGACTTTCATTTAAAAGTGCAGAATGTGCTGATGTTTTTCATCCTCTGATGGTTGTTGATGCGATTGTTAATAACTATTATTCATGAGAGGTCTTCAAGGCCCTAATCATAAATGTACCTTTAGACCTTTAAACCCAATATACACCCATGATTTTCAGTGATGCAACCGCAATCAAACTCTAATTTAGCTCAAGGCTGCAGCGAAAGGAGCAGGTGCCAGGCAACGGAGACAAAGATCTATTAACCTTCACTTTCTGAGTGTTTTATTGTTATCAGAATGAGCTACTGTTGCAAGTGGAATTCAATTTGTGGAGTGAATCTGATGCCTTTCAGGAATGGCGACGGGGAGCACGTCCGCCCTCACATGCGCTTTTCTTCTGCTCATTGAAGGGATACAAGCAAGCGGCTTAGCGCGACTGAACAGACCCTAGTTGTGGAGACATCAGAGGGATAGCGGTGATTCATCGTTTCATTTCCACGCAGTGTCAGACATTTTTTGCACGGCTGCTCAGATGATCCACTAATGTGTGGCATTGCTGAGCCGCTGCATGAACTGATAAGTACTGTTATAAAGCAGCCGGCCTTGTTTTGAATTACCCTCTGTTCCTGCCCACAGTGAAAGAATAATATCAGGGTACGACACTGACCACTCCGCCCCCCCCCCCCCCCCCCCCCCCAAACCTCCAATTATCTTTTGGAAATGATCTTGTTTATCTCGGGAAAATGTAACACTTTGCCGACAATGAGTTGCTCGCATGCTTTGAAGAAGAGTTAGAGTGTAATTACATTTGATGCTTTAAAGACATAATTCTCTCCAGATATTTTGATTACAGCAGTGTTGTAATATCAAATCAAATTTATTTATATAGCCCAATATCACAAATTATACATTTGTCTCAGTGGGCTTTACAGACTGTACAAGGTACGACACCCTCTGTCCTTAGACCCTCACACCGCACAAGGAAAAACTCCCTAAAAGATACCCGATATAATATATATATATTATATATATAAGAGGATCCCTCTCCCAGGACGGACAGACGTGCAATAGGTGTGTACAGCATATGTGAGTAAAATTTAAAAAAACCTCATTGACATTTCGGTACGACTCTTTGGTTGGAATTCTTCAAATTTAAATGTATTTCCTAAGAAGATGTGTACTTTATGGATATGATGTAGAATGTTTGTTTTGTGTAGAATGTTTTTTTTGTGTGTGTGAATAGAGTGGTTACTAGTGGCGACGAGTCTGATCTTCGTGCAGAATTACATTTAATCCGAGACAATTTTCTCTCCCAAGAGACGAGAAAAATGAACCTTGAACCTTGAAATTTGAGAAAAGAGTCATTAATCCATCTTTCGGAAATCGCCAGTCGTTTTTTTTTTTTTTTTTATTGCAGACACGGAGCGACTTTTAAACTGCCGACTGCTAAATCATCCATCATCAAGTGTGTAGCAGAGTGTGTATTTCCAGCCAGCACAGTCAGCCCATTAAACATCGAAGAGTGCATTAATATCTGGATCCGTTATCTGCTGTAATGCTGTACTCTCAGCACGTCTTCATCTTTATAGTGGACCTGCAGTGCCACAATCTACCTTTGGACCTAATCGATTCAAAAGACCTGTGATTGCAGACAGAGCAGGACCGAGCTAACGTTAGCCTCCACTCTGTTAGCATCCAGGAACGGCTCCCACACAGTGTACGTGCTTACAGGTGATTGTGTGTTTCTTGACCTTCATTATTTGTTTGGTTACTACTGTAGGTGCTAGTAGCCGTACGTGATAATGCTTTCGTAGCTCATGGAGCAGACAAACACACTGATGAATCACTTCCTAATACAATTTTGGTCTTGAGGTTTTGAAAAGACTAAAAAAGGCTGTTTGGGAGAAGGGTTTAGTGAATGGTAAATTATGCATGAAAATGACATTGAAACACTGTAAGAAACGTACAGCTTCAACTATAGTTAACGGAGAAAACTGTTGAGTTTCAGTCAAGCCCTGTTAATTATGGGCCAATAAATCTCAAATGAAAAAGAAAAATGACAGATGTGGCGCTCAAACAACTAAACACGTTGACATACATCTCCACTGTCGCCACTACCACCCATTGCTGTTTTTCAGATCTCTGACGGTAGTCAACGAGGCACGTGAAAACCATCTGACCACGCGCTGAACTGCACTCGCGCCAGCTCAATCTCATCGTTCTGCTTCGCTTCACTCGCAGATAATCTGAGGATGATAATATGATCCGATTTGAGATCCCATTTCATGCCCCATGGATCGAAATGAAGAAGCGCTCTGAAGCTGAAGCCGTCGGTGATGTTGACGTCTGCTGGTCTGGCCTAATTCATAGTGCGCGTGGCCGGCAACATAAACCAACAACCCACCAATAATAATGGAGCTGTCATCAAACTTTAATTTTTTTTATGTTTTCCTAAATTTTTTTTATGTTTTCCTGTCCGCTTCAAATCGGAAAAGCTCCGACCTGAAACTTAATGTTCTTGAACAATCTCTATGACTATCTGACCAAGAGCTAAATCACATTTTCACATTTATTTTATTCACTTCATGCCAAATGCAGTATATTTTTTAACTCGTCGCTCATTAACCATTTTCCTGCCCGTCACAGTGAATTGATGGGCAGACACAGGCACATATGGTTGATTATAGGGTTTTTAATGGTTATAGGGATTATTTTAGAGTTTAATGACACATGGGAAATCAGTGTGTTATACAGTATGCTGTACTCAAAAAAAATTTATTGCATAAACCTGAGTCTTAGAAATAAAGACTCTGGAGTTCCTGATACGTTTACCATTTTTAAAAAAAGGGAATCTAACTGCATACTGAGAGTTTTCATAACACTTTTTGTGAATACTAAGATTTCTACTCGGGAGAATTATTTATAATACGTGCAGCGAGTAATAAGAATTATCTGTGGATTTCTCATTAAAAGAAACCCCTTTCACATTATAAAGTAATCTGATCCATTGTTAATATAAAAAGTATGCTGATTAGTGAAGCTAAAATGTTGTTTTTGTTGTTGATGTTAATGTCTTGAAACTAGACAGTAGCAACAAAGAAACTATACGACATACATTAAAAAGGAAAAAGGTTGTACATTTCTTTGCACAGAGCCAAAATGATCCCACCTCATTCGCCATCTTCTTTCTTTTTTTTTTTGGTAAGAATTGATTTTAGGTCTCAATAATGGAGGGAAATGACTTGCAGAGTGGATTTATTCTTTCGCAGTCAGCTATTCAAGGAGCGCTTTTTTTTTTTTATCTTCTGCTCTGCTCCCATGCTGAGCACAGCTTAAGATGAGTGACTTGAACTTTTCAGAAAGTCATGAAGGCAAAGCAGACGCGGCATATGGCAAGTGTCCTTCTAAGATTAAAAAATAATAATAATCTGTGCCTGATCAATTATTCATCGAGTTTTGCTCATTATTTCTTAGGAACGTATGAAAAGGTAGACATGAAAGCATGAGCTCCTTACTTTAGTTTACAGTTGCTTACATGCTGCTGTGTATCTATATAGTATTCGACAAATAGTAATGCGATGCTTTATATATACTCCCCAAAATAAGACTTTTTATTCATTTATTTATCTTTAAAAAGAGAAAATCTCTTTGGGCACGACATCCATCAGCAGCGAGGGCTCGTTGAAGGACTCTTTAGCAGATATTCATTTTTAAAATTTAATGAAAATGATTTGCAAATATCACTTTCTGAAGGTCAGCGAGGAATCGCCGCCGTTTCTAATTTGGAGCATGTGATACGGCGCAAATTACTGGAGAAGATACAGAAAAGAGCACTGATGCCCAAAGGGTCCCCGAAGCACTACTACCGTGTTACCATGACTCTCACACTTCTTTGAAAAGGACAATTTGTATCTGCGTGATCGAATTAGAAAAGACATGCAGAATACGAGAATAATCAAGGCCAGCTTAATCGCTTGAATAACCGCCACAGAAAAAACAAATAGGAAAGAACAACTCATAAATGTATCAACGCTAAATGAGCTTGAACTGATCCACTTCAAGTACAATGGGAGGGAATGGAGAGCATAAACAGCTGTTAGGTAATATGCATCCAAACAAGAAGCCTATTGACATTTCATTTACATGCTGGTCTTTAAACAAGGGTGGAAATTTATCACCACAAAGCAGAGGGCGGTCAAACCCATAAATCAATCCCATTATTCAAGATGCATGTCCGGGGCCTGATTAAACGCTTTTGTGTACACCTTTTAGCCTAAACGCTGACTCATTTATTCTCTAAGCAAACAGATTTGAGAGGTTTACATAACCGTGAGGCACAATGTCACGGTCAAATATAGATTTTGTTTTTTTTCTTACTGTCATGGTGGTTAAATGACAAAGCTCCACTTACTGTTACTACTAATGGACACTTAAATGACACTGCAGTCACTTGCGTTCTTCGTGGTGGGATGTACGGTATGGACACAAAACCTAAAGATTTTCAAGGCGCAAAATGACAAGTTGCTAAACTAAACCGCAAATGATTAGTGACAACTTGAAAATCAATTTACAGTCAAGCCCTATGGACAAGAAGAAGAAGAAAAAAACAATCTCTAAACTCAATTATGTGTGTTCAGTGACAGAACCTATTGATCGGCCATGACATGTTTATGGTTTATGCTTTATGGTTACAGTAATGCACGCCACCAGTTAGGTGCAAGGACACGGGCAGCCAACTGTGAGATACTATCAAAGACCTTACTTCTTTGCTTTACATTTTTTGTAAAAGGCTATAAAAGATTCTTCTTAAAAACATCGAAAATGTTTAATAAAATAAATTCTAATCCAGGTTTTCAGAACCAGAAGTGGCAAATCAATCACATTTACACTAATGCAACATGGATCTTCTTCAATCATGGCTTAGGTCATTTTGCATTATTATGACATCAATATGTAATTTGATTTAAATTAATTATCTCTCAAGTCTTTTGGAAACTCAATTAAGAAACTGTTGATAGATTCAAATAGAGTTTAAACAATTACTCAATCATTTGATTGACAGAAACTTAAATCAGCAACCATTGTGATCATTGATTCACAATTTAAACTTGTATTTCCACTTCATTTTCAAGCAAAAAATGTTACGGTTCACTACCCTACTTGGTCTTATATGATAGTAAACAAAGTTTAAGTTTTGACATGGGTGTCGTTAAGCCTTCGCTGAAAGGAAATACCCGTTAGCTTCGATTGCGAGTGAAATAAAAGTACATTTTAAGAGTTATAAATGTTAAAAGACTTTGTGACTGTCGTTGTTTTAGATAGGACAAGCTGCAGTTAAAAGGCACCGATAGGCTGGAACTTTCCCCGTGTTGGACGTCACTCAGTGAAAGATTACACTACTAATGAGCAGAGAATTGCTCTTTTTTTTTTGGTCATGGACCTCTGCTAGAATCACACGATGGTAATTTAGGAGCTTTTCACATATTCAGTCTATTAAGTAGTACAAAATAAAAAAGGCAGAACATTTCCCACAGCTGCTTTGAAAGGGGTCTTAATGAAGCAGAAAAAAACTGTTGAAATGCCTTGGAAATGTGCATTAATTGTGCGAGTGATCTGCCGTACTGGAATTCTCTGCGATATTTCTTCTGTGTTTGGACCCTCAACTTAGTGTTGCTCTTCTTCCCTGGGAAATCCAGCTCCCTTACACGGTCTCTCCATTATTATTGATCAAACCAAAGTAACACCTGCTGTACTACATTTATCAAAACCCTCCATTTGTCTGCTGCAGCTCCTCACAATCTTCCCTGAGTCATTTCTTACTCGCAGTACGATACAGCTTATCCGTAAAGCTGCAGCCTTCCTAAAATATTCAAAAGAAGTTTAAAGCGCTGGTGTTTGCTTGAAGAAGACCCAGGGCACAGCACTGCCACACCACAAGATGCTACATTATTTAAATGATCATTAACAAGTAGTTTGGTTTTCAATTAATCTGCAGATTAGTCCATCAATTGTTCCATCAGTCTATAAAACATCAATAAACTGTGAATAATTCCCATCGCAACATCTAAAAAGGACACTTAGCCTGTCCTAAATGCAACAATAACCAATTTACTGTGATGTAAGACGAAGAAAAGGAGAAACTTCTCATATTTGAATCTCACAAAATCATAAAAGGTCTTAAACGGTAGTCGATTATGAAAACAGTTGCCGCTTCGTTTTCCCTCGATCGACTTATCTAACTGTTGCAGCTCTTTATTAGTTTCTTAGAAGATTTAATACGAGCAACTTTGCGTTTTCACATGCATCAGGAGCAATTTGAGGTGGAATGGATTCAACCTCCACCCCAACAATGAACGGCCAACCCCCTCTACCCCTCTACCGAGAGGGTTTTATGAGAATAATCAATATGTAAACGTTACAATGTGCCTTATTGTGTCCTTATTAAGATATAATATGTGATATTGTGAGAATAATCAATATGTAAACTGTTACAATGTGCCTTATTGTGTCCTTATTAAGATGTAATATGTGATATTGTGAGAATAATCAATATGTACGGTAAACTGTTACAATTTGCCTTATTGTGTCCTTATTAAGATATAATATGTGATATTGTGAGAATAATCAATATGTAAACTGTTACAATGTGTCTTATTGTGTCCTTATTAAGATATAATATGTGATATTGTGAGAATAATCAATATGTAAACGTTACAATGTGCCTTATTGTGTCCTTATTAAGATGTAATATGTGATATTGTGAGAAT